>JAFBJQ010000997.1:0-34820 GCA_016785345.1 Trinectes maculatus
AGAAATTCAAGATGCACCGTCTAAAAACAAGCTCCGTTATCTCACTTAAACCTTGCTCTTTAGGTGATTTTGTCTTATATTAAGTGTGATGAGATATTTTGACTAGAAATTAGAAAAATATACTTAGCAAGATTTTGAGTTTTTGCAGTGTGGTGGTAAAGCACATGAATATAACTTCTTTTTAAAAATCAAACCAGAAGAATCTCTATCCCCAGAACTCCTCCATCTCTAAGATAAGATAAGATAAGATAAGATAAGATAAGATAAGATAAGATAAGATAAGATAAGATAAGATAAGTCAGTTTTAATAGACTCGTATGTGTGTTTCACACATATCCAATAAAACTATAGCAGATTGAAGAATATACATATTTACATATGAAAAACTGCTTGTCCGATTTGTTCTGTTCTACAGTAGCTGAGTGTATTGCGAATCAGCCCTCGCCCATCAGAGAGAGGGCTGCTCCAGCTTTCAGTGTGACGCTGCATCATGCCGGGCTTTACTGCGTTTCTTGGCGTCTCAGCTGTTGCGCTGTGTTGATCACAAACAGCCCGCGGGGTTCGAGCCCAGCCTCGCTGACTTCGTCTGCAGAGAGGATTTATTTTGCTGGGTGGGAAAGAGAGTGAGAGGGGGAAGCCTTTCACACCCCCAAAGGCTGTCAGGCATTAACAAAACCCAGTGAAAGCATGTTTGCTGGGGGTAGAACAGGCCCACATGCAGCCTGAATGCAGAGTGCCAGACAAAATAATTAGAGATGTAATAAGCGGGAAAGTGTCCCTGACTAAAAGGATGTTTAGAAAGTGTGCAGGTCCCAGAGCTGGAAATGAAATGACCATGTCTGCCATCACTGGTGAATGGCAGTGATGGCTTTAAACAAACCAGGGACCGTGAAGCCGGTGAATTCTTCAGTGATCAGCTTCATTCTCTGCAGTGTTTCTTTTCTTTTTTTTTTTTCTTTTCTTTTCTTTTCTTTTCTTTTCTTTGCACAAAACAAACCTGATATCAGATATCTTGAATTCCACTCTCTTTGATGAGGTGTTGGGACAGTGACTGTAAATATGCTGCCTTGCATTATTTATCCCAACCATATTAGCACCAGCCTCTTCACTTACTTTGACAGTTTAATTGTAGAATCATCAAAACCATTAAATCATTCACAAATGAGGCTAAATAGAACTGTCAAAGGACGGACTAACAATCCTGCCATTACAAATGATACATTGCACCATTGTAGGCAGACCTGTCTGAATGAAAATAAAAAGTGCACAGCTTTATTTTACTATCATAAATGAACTGTTTGCTAATCTGGGACTTTTTTTTAATAATTAAATGAAAAGTGACACAACCACTCCCAGAATTGTAACGTTACTGTGGATTAAAATGCTTTAACAATGGCAGAAAGCATCACCACACGTGACGTGAGATCTTCTGTTTGTTCAATGAAAATGAACATGTCATCAGCTAACAAATGTCACATATGTTCATTACACACAGGCACAACATCACTGCAAGTGAGAATCTGATCTGCAACTTCAACCAGTTGTGCATGCTCATGTTGGACAATGGGTCAAGTATACCTCAACATGTTGAACTTCGCCATTTCTGATTTTTTGCAACATTTTTAATGTTTCACTCAGAAGTCAAGTGGACTTTAAATTAATTTTATCCAACACATTCCTGGATTACAGAACAAAACATCTGTTATTCTACAGCATAAAAATAAACCGAGAAACGTGTCTTGGTAAGTCTTTTCGTGCAAACCAGTTCTAGTCATTATCAAAAAAACAAAAGCTGATAGCTCCAGAGCTTCCCTACCTTCATGAAACATATCGATACAAATCTGAATGTGCAAACTTATAACGACTCTCCAGTTTTAGCCAAAAGGCAACGGGAGACAGAGAGAGAAACCAACACGGTGACTGTGACCGAGGCTCGGACAGGGAGAGAAAGCGGGGGAGAGGTTGGCTAAAGGAGCAGTGAGATTTATGATTGTGTGAAGGGGAGATAGATGGCTGTTTGACCAGTGGGCTGCTGAAAATGGCCGAGTAGCCCTTTATGGTCCAGAAGAGAAAATGAGGCTGCTCTCCCACACACATCCATCAGAGCCATTTAGTGGCTCGTTGGGGCCCGTAAATTGCTGCATGTGTGTGCGTGTGTGGTCATGTGGACATTGGACTATTATTGCGCGACTGTCTTAATGAGTGCTGGTGAGCTTTATCATGGGGGATAAAAGGCGGTGAGGTGAAAGGTGGATCTTGGGTGCACAGGTGGAGCAGGCAGCAGAGTAGCAGCACTGGCAGATACACCTGCTATGTTGTCAGGATTTCTTGTCAGACAAATCCACAGCTGATAAACACTGACAAACATGGAAGGCAGACATTTGTACTCACAGAAGATCAGGTAGACATGGCACAAGTGGATTCCCCCCCACTTGTGCCATGTATATATATATATATATATATATATATATATATGTGTGTGTGTGTGTGTGTGTGTGTGTGTGTGTGTGTGTGTGTGGTGTGTGTGTGTGTGTGTGTGTGTGTGTGTGTGCATGCGTGCATGTGTGTTTGTGTGTTTCTATCTACGATATCCAAGTGGGATAGGAACTGAGGGGAGGCATCCTCTCAGTCTCCCTCAGTCTTTTATGTGTGATGCTATTGGCTTCCGCTTGCAAGAGAAAAATATCGATAAAACTGTGAATATTGTGTCAACTGGTATTTGAGAATCAAGCCTCAAATGGACAAGAGCTGGCTTTCAGTTTCTTCAGCAAGTGCATAATCGATCGACTGGATGAATTGATTTGCACCAGCCTTATTTTGCTGCATCACAGACCCTTGTTCCATTAATAGCACTGTTTGTTCATGCCGGCTCTCCCTTTATTACTCGCCTTTTTCAGAAGGAAATAAATGAGATATTAGCAAGCTGCTTCCTCTGCCTGTTGAGGACCAGCCTTACACAGTGCCCTCCCAAAATTCACAAATAACAAGTGACTGGGTTACATAACAGCACATGACTGGTTATCAGATAGGTTAGAGGGAAAGGGCAATAAAAGAAATGGACGACAATATGAACGAGGTAGGAAAAAATGAAAACAAAATGCTCTCGTAAGTAATTCACAAATACAAAAATAACCTGTGACACTGACATAAGACTGTGGACTGTGGACATGGTGCAGGAGTTTTTCATCATCCATAGTAGAAACAGCATCGCAGTGGGTTTGTCTTGTTCTCGGATTTATATTCAGAAATGATGTTTGATTTCAGGCCAGATTTGATCATGTTGGCTGTTCTTTTTTTCTTTCTTTTACCTGTGTGTGTTAGTCAGTCAGGCTGCACGTGTCTTTAATTGCACAAGAAAAGCAGCAGTCGTAGCCATGGTAACAATTATGTGTCGAGGGCATGATCACAGAAATTCAATGCAGAGGTGTAAGGCTGGGTTCGGACAAAAAAAAAATTGATTATCTTATAGATTGTATCCCTACTGGTATCGAGCTGCACCTCAATGCCAATAGGGATACAGGTACTGTTCCTCAGAGAAAGGTGTTAAAATAACTTTGGGAGTAACAGGAATAAATAATTAAATACACTGAAGAGGTCAATTGTTGATTTCCCATTGTTACACTTAATGTGCAAACTGGCTATGGCAACAATGTAGACATGAAATCAAATAAAAATCTGTGGTATGCAGAATAAAGCGCCTCAATTATTTCAGCTTCAATTAATTCAATGCTGTTGTTTTCTGTTGATGATGTTTGGTTGATTCTCAGACAATGGGACTTCACTTTAACTAATTCATGTGTTATATGTGTCATTTCATCATTGTTCTCTTCGTACAAGACATGTGCACTGACAGAAACTCAAATTACACCTGAACTGAAATACTTCTGTGTGATTTCAGTACAATACAATGAGTTCAATGCTTATAAATACAGTCATGGTTGCAAGCTGCAACAAAGATTCACTGAGTTTGGACTGTGATCTGATTGGTCAAACCATCTCCAGATGTGTTCAGGAACATGTTGTTAACAGACTTAACACATGTTGTGTAGTCAATTCCCAAAAGCTAAACTACAAACCCTAACAGTACATAGCAGCAAATAGCAGCCATTTACCAGTCATCACAGGAAGCAGTCCTCTCCTCAGTTGTTATGATGTTCAACACACTGCTAATTCTAATGTGATTCTAATTCTAATTCTAATTCTAATTCTAATTCTAATGTGATTCTGTTTTCCTATATGTAACTATATTCTGTTTAATTATATAATGTACGCTCTACAAACAGGAAACAGGTGTGGTATAATGTATCTCTCTAGTTTGATGGACAACTTAATGTATACATTTTGCCTGAGCCTCCTGCTCCATTGGAAGGTCACAGGCATTCAGGAAGACACACAATCGGTCTGACATATACGTAATCATAAGCATTCCTTTATATTAAAGGTCATCTGTTACAGATGCAGTTTTAATTGGGTTAACTACATTTTTTTATGTACAAATCCAGAAAGGCATGATTTTTCTTTTCTTTCGAAATGTTGTGTGTGTGTGTGTGTGTGTGTGTGTTCCTGCCGAATAAAGGTTTCATCAGATTTTACGCAGAGAAACTGATCCTTAATCAGTCATATCTGCACAAGTCTGATATCAAGATGCCACATGGTAACACGGCTGTTTCGGTGACACAGGAAGCGAGTTCTCTTATGCTCTTCAGAAGAAAAAAAACCCTTCATTTCCCTGGGATGATGAGTTCACTGGCATTATCTTGAGATAATTACAAACCTCAGCGTTCAACAACAAGATGATACTTAACGTAATAACATGATGATCAACTTAACAGGAAATCGAGTTAACTAGTTAATGGTAAATAAAAATGTAAAAGATCGGTATGAGTAGCCATTACTCATAATCTTAAAAGATTTGGGTGGATTTCCAAGGATGTTAGTCTTTAGTTAGTTTTTATCCATACTTGTGGTGTGGCATTTCTGATTGGCACTGTTGGCTGCTGTCCAATCAATCTGTCTAACAGCTGTCAAATTTCACTTATAGAGCAAGAGGGAACAGCAGGGGATCATCACTGTCAGAAGGAAATTATTCTCTGGGGAATGTAAATGTCTGCACAAAATTACACTTGGAAAAAATAATGCACAAGATCTGACATGAAAGAACATTTTCACATGAAAAATTATTGAAAAGGACAAGAGAAGGGTTACTTGCTCCAATGAAGACTACTGATGATTTTCCATAACAGGTATTTTAAACATTAAATTCAGATAGTTCAAGGTTTAAGTGTTGAAGGAAAGTTTTCTGGTTCACTGCTGGTTTGGTAGACAATATGAGGTCTGGTCTTCATGCGATAATTGTTGCTGGTAGATGTAAATACAATAGCTCTTGCAGATAACGTTGATGTAAATCGAACTTGTATTAGAAAAGCTCGGAGGGTTTTGATGTGTCTTTTTCCTCCCTGCTTGATTTCTCTGTTTTCAACAGATGGGATGAGTTAGCACCGCATCCCTCCCAACCCCCCCAATTGTCTGGAGCCCAGTCGTCCTGCCCTTCTAAAGCTAATAATGCAATAAACCTAATCTATCCTTAATGCAATCACATCTTTTCAAATCTAATCCTATCCCATACTCCTAATTGGATCTGGTGGATCATGTTGCACCCTCTGGCTGCCTTGTTGTCATGGTGATGGGTGGGAGATACTTCCACTGCTGGTGGGTCTGAGGGAGAAGACACATTGTATTCATTGGCTTTGAAGACAACATGTCCAACAAGAGCTATTTAATTTGCCTGCAGATGTGTCTGCTGCTAAATGAAGGACACTGCAGGGTCTGATAATTGTAGGAGTAGGATAGTGTGAAAACAGTGTATACAAGTTCTAATATAAAAAATATCTTTCCCCACCACCTCAATGAAAAACTCAAAGATTCATGTCCAATAAACCTTTAGCCATCCATCCATCCATCCATCCATCCATCCATCCATCCATCCGTCCATCCATCCATCCATCCATCCATCCATCCATCCATTCATCCGTCCGTCCGTCCGTCCATCCATCCATCCATCCATCCATCCATCCAGCCATCCATCTTGTTTCACTGTATATTCATGTCCCGAGTGACCTGTTAGGATTCAATGCACACCAGAGACAAAACAAGATAAATACACATTTAAAAGTCTGGATTAGATAATCAAAATATTTAAATGTGTCCAACTGCAGCTGTGCTATGCAACAGCAGTAAGGGCAAGACACTTCTGACGTCATAGGGAAATCCAGATTGTCCTATATCAGTTCAGCCGACTTGAAGACTGGGTCACATCTTATGGCTGCTACTGGCTGTCATTATTCCACCTGTCTTGTCTTCCTCTGATTTAAGCCCATGCCTTTCCACACTGACGAGGTCCAAAATGTCAGGTGCCGAGTTTTTGTCCGAGTCGCCCCTGACATTGACCCTTCTCATGGTGGGCCAGGCTCTTTTATTTATTATTTTTCTACTCTGATTTTTACTGGCATAAATAAGTGCAACATGTTCTGAGTATTCACATCCAAAGACATTAGGATTCGTGAAAACTTAGCCAGTCTACCTTGATTATGTTATGAAAATGCATTAGTCAACTAAGGTTTTTTTTAATGGTTTTATGGTTTTTATTTTTTAATTAATTTCCGTCATTTATTTTCTTTATTGTTCAAATTATTTGTTTATACTTTAATGTATTTGCATATTTTGTCATTTTTGTTACATTTGTCTCTTGTTTGTATTTTTTTACTACTTTAACTAACTCACAGTCATTTGGCCCAACTACTGTGACATTGATTTTCTTCTCCAAACACTTTGGGCTGTGGGTAATGCACAAGCAGGGTTTTTTTTTAATCTTATAAAACTGACTAACAACTGTTAGAACTTCTGATAAAATTCAACCCCAAAATAAAATGAATAGTACAATAACTGTGGTTGCAATACGTTTATTGCTGTTTTTAGCAACATTCTCAGATGTGAATTCATCGAATAGATTAGATAGATTAGGAAAATACATATAAATAGATGTGCAACAGGTCTAAATACATGCAAGTACAACACCATAATATGACGAGGAAGTGAGGATGATTGACAGCTGAGTCGGTCTTACTGAGACCAGTGCTAAGTAGATGGAAATGGCCTAACACAGACCACCATGACCCAATCAGTGTGAACACAGTCGTATAAATTAACAACATGGACTGAGTCACATATCCACATCTTGTGTGAAATTTCATTTTACATACATTTGGGATATTCACAGAATTCCTATTACCATTATTCATGTCTGAATTCCTCTGAAGGGCCGTCCAAAGGTTCAGATCACGGGTAATTCCATGCTGCGCCAAATTGATTTCCAAGCTGACTCGAAACAATTTTAGGTGAGATTTAAATCTGACCAGGGTCAACATAAGCCCCCACCCCTGTCTTTGTCTCTCTCCATTTCTTTCTCTCTCTCTCTCTCTCTCTCAGTTGATGCATCTCTTTCCTCCTCCCAGCACTCACCCTCTTGCATGTGAAACTACATCTCCAGCCTTGTAAATAATTTAGGTTTCAATATGATGTATTTAATTCTACCCAGAAAAGGATATGAAAATGTAATAACATTTGCATAATTGTGCATTAATTATACATTCAGTAGTTTTTTTAATGAGTTAAGCAGACTTTTTGAGGGAGCTGATTCCATCTACTGTGGACTGGGAGGTCAAGCGCTAATAAATCAGGCTGAAGCAGAGCTGAACTCTGAGAATGGGATCACCAGCAGGATCGAGGTTTTTTGTAAAATAAAAAAGATAAATCATAAAAAAATATACTATGTACCTCTGCTTTTTTGTCTCATAATTTCACTGTCCATCTAATTTATCTTATGCCAGCTTGATCTAATTCATGCACAATTAACTGGGAATCTAAATGGGTCTAAATGGGAAGCTAAATGGTCCACATTTTATTCCCTCCCAGTTATTAATGTAATTTCATTGTATGAAATAATAATGACAGTTGCATGACAGAAATGTAGATATTTGAGTTGATTCAATTAAAAAAAGGACAAAAATGGAACAGGAGACACAGAGGAGCGCCAACTCCACATCCTTATCCTGCCTCCTACTGTACACGTACAAACCCGACCTGTCAGCATTTGAGAGCAGAGTGATCTGATGCATTAATATGCTACAATAGGCTCTTGAAGATAAAATGGAGCTTGGTGCACACTAGGAGATGGAATATGAACTCTGTGCTGGGTTTAAACAGGGAGTCAATGCAGAGAAATATGATCTATTTTTCTTCTTCCTGTCAGCACTGCTGACACCAAGCCTCATGCACTGCTACTGTTCATGTTAGATTTGTGAATGTTGCCGACATATTCTAAGAAAATGTCAGCTTGTCCTTTACTGTGTTGCTCGATAACATGGGGAATGCTAAATTTAACCCATAAATTTCACTTCTGAAAATCAAAACATACATCACAGTAGCATAAATAACAACCGTTTGTTTCTGCTGGTCACATTTTTACCTCGGCCTGCACAGGATGAGACCTGAAATGGGCCATCGGGGCTCAGTAACAGCATCAGCCTGAGGCGCAGACCATTATGTGCGATATGAACCAATATGTCTTCCACTACAATTGCTCTTAAATTATTCAGGAGGAACAAACGAGGCGCACAAGACCGCATTTACTCACATTTTACCACACTGGTCCTGTAAAGGCTGCTCACAGTGTTGGCAGTCATCACAACCCTCAAAATTAGAACCAATTGTTTTCCACTTTTCACGGTCTCTCCATCTTTTTTCATACATTCACCACCATCACCCCCACCACACACACACGTGTGCACGCAGTTACACACAGATTCCACATTCCCATTCTCCACCAGTTTCAGGCCAAAGACGCACAGCTACACAGGGATGATTAGTGTCAGAATTATTAGGATGAACTTAGCGACTGACTAAAGAGTCCAGAAATTCTGCTCTCGACAGTGTGTCTTCTGGGAAAATATGTTGTGATCATTGTTGTAAGCACAGAATTACCGTCAACAACCCCATCTCAAGGTCCATCACTTTGTCTGGAGTTTCAGATTCATCAGTGCATGGAATTTGCACGGTTGTCATGGCGATAGATGACAAAAAGTCAGGGAAAGGATTTTTTTTTTAAGATTCAAAACATAGCCAAACTGCCTTTTCCTCTAAAAAAAATGTTGACATGTCACAGCATGTGTGTAAATCATAAAATGAATGATGGCGGAGTTTCACCAAGTGGCCTTCAGTTAAAGGGTCCTGGTGTTCCTTTTCATGGATCTATGTCTTACTGTCATGGTTTACCAAGATACCTGCAGGGATCGCAGTCAGAGTTAAGTAAAATTGCATGAGACTGAATACGGTAGATTAGAATATTACAATATTAGTTCCTCACCTCCAACATCTAAGGATTATGCTGAAGCCCAGATAGTCCCTGATTTAATGAGTTTTCAGACTATGTCTCTAGAATCACTACCTGAGCTGCTGCTGACATATGAACTCATGACACACCAACTTAACTTTTCAAACATCTCTGCTCAGTAATGGGATCTACAATACTTTATGGATCTGTTCCTCATTTTAGACCGCAACTTATAAAATTGATTTTGTATTCAAATGGCAGTCCGGTCCTTTTCTTACTCGAGGCAGGAGTTGTAAAATAAAGCCCAAAGTAAAGATGCAGTCTAACTTCTGGAAAACTTCATTCCAGCCATACTTGATCTGTAGGTCAGTGACCTTGTTCAAAGGAGACATATTACAGTCCGTCTACACCAGACACATCATCCGTCTCACACACGTCTGATGGCGCAGATCACGCTTTAGTTTTAATCAGCAAAGTCTGGACCGGTGGCATGTTGACGAGTTTCACTCACACATCACCACTGTGTGTATTTGTGTTATTCGTTTCTTATCATCTGTTATTGTGCATCGGACCACAGCAGGAAGACAGGAATTCTGTGTACCGTTAGTGATCTCTCTATGTCCATGGTATTACAGATACAAACAAAAACAAAGTGCTGCTTGGTACAACCTTGTGTAATTAATGGACAAAAGAGTTACACAATATTTGCTAATGAGCAAGTTACTCACTAGATTTTAGGTGTTGACAAAGCCATTGCAATTAGTGAGAAGCACCAAAGGCGATGTTGTATGCCAGTATCGACATATTATTAGCTCTCGGTTTTACTGGACTTCACGAGTCGACAGAAAAAGATTTTTTTATAGCTGTATTTTACGTTTCTACTTTGTGTTATGATACATTATTCACTACTTTGACCTTAACTGTTGGACTGAAACCTAAAAATGAATATGTTCCAGACATTACACCTTAATGACATTCAATTGTTATTTAATGGTGTTATAACAAGTATCAATCTTTATCAAATCAGGAAGTGAAAATATTAGTAATAGTAAAGACATTTTAATATTTCAACCTTTGTAAAACCTGTGTGAGGAGCTGCTGATACTTTGGCCATTCAATACATGTCAGCCAGACAAGAAAAGTTAATGTGTCTGTGACACCAGAGGGGATTAAAACCATCCTCTCACTTGTTTATCTGGTCTATCTCCATTCGGTGTATTACACAACTGTCCACTGATGTTTGCCTTGCCCAGGGCTCCGACCAGCAGGCCAATAACATCTGGACCATTCTTTAAACCCAGCTCAGATAGAGCCACCCAATGAGGAGTCGTCAATGAATCAATGTCAGCCCTGAAGCACACGCTGATGCACAGATTGTTTGAGCAGGATTAAGGCGCCCTCACTTTTTCTCTCTGTGTGTGTGTGTGTGTGTGTGAGGTGAAAGCAATAGTGCTCGAGGCCTGAAAGGGGACCAGTATTGTTGATTGCAGGTCATCCTTCTTATCAGCGACCCATTGTTGCTGATAAGCGTGATGAGTGTGACAATTGCCAGGCATGTTGATGATCAGTATTTAACAAATCATTATCATTCCTTAATGAATGCTTCATTAACAAATGCTGTTTTTGTGACATGGTCCGATTAACATTGTATTTGCCATCATCATTATTTGAATTATTAATTAATGACAAAAATGACAAAATAATTTGGTAAGACAAAATCGGTGGCTCAAAATCTTAAGATCTTTTGTTCTTAAGAATTTGTGATCAGATCTCCTAGCTACTCATGGATGAATCGAAATAGTCCTCATTGGAATTAGGCTTAAAGTAGCAATCTCTCTAGCAACACTCTGTACTGTAAACCGTCCAAACACTATTTGCTGAATTCAGCAAATTAAAAAATAAATGAATACATTTTAAATATTTTAATTTGAACTCTTATAGTTTTAAGGGAAAAGAGTGAATTCTTTGTTCTTTGGCGTTCTTTTCCAGTTTGTCTCTCAATTATATTACATACATTCAAGATGTAACTATAAGTAATTATAACGAGAAGCTGAGCGCAGACGTTACCAAAGACATGTACCATGGGTACGGAGCAATCCGGTGTCTGAGGGAAGACCTGAGGCTCCATATAAAGATGTCCCAATCGCCAGAATAAGAATCAGGTGTGCAAGGTGGCAAAGGCAGAGGTCAGTAAACATAGAACCATGACAGGATGCATTGCTGTCATCATAATGGGACAATAAAATCTTACTCTTTTCACTTTCTTTTCACTCCGTTTCTCTTATATCAAAGCTTGCACAGTCAATACAATGAAGCATATTGCCCACAATGTGCAAACTATTGAGGCACTGAATGACGTTACTTAAACAGGCTGTTTTTGGTGAGACGATAAAAACAGTCTTCAGCACTGTCTGCCAATAATAATAATTTCTAAACCCCCTGTCACCTGCCGCAACAGGCTACACCCTTCCCATATCTCAGCCTGTCCATACAATATATGAAAATGACAGCTATTCCAGTTTGATAGATGAAATTAAAAAAAATAAATAAAAAGAGTATGATTGTGTCAGTATGTTATTCCTTTTCAGATGACCCCTTTTTCTGCTTTATTGTGAGATATAACTTTCAAGGGTAGCGACAGCGTTTACAGCTGTGCAGATTTATGTTGGGGGAAGACGAGGAAATGGTTCGTTTTATGATGGCGCCACACCAGTTTAAGCTGTCTGCTCGGAGGAAGGAATCTTCAAGTGAGGCTGAATTATGCTTCCGAGGAAATATTGGTTATGACCAAAGGGGCATTTATTTGATAAACTATTATTATATCATCGTTACAGTATAATAAGATTCAGACTCAATGACATTTAGCAAAGCAAAAATATTTATTTCATGTATTTGCAGGGGATTTTGAATCAAAGGTATAACTCAGTTATTTTAAGTTTAAACAAGACAGTTTTCCACATCTCCACCAACTATAACACTAAGCAGATCACCGTGACGGCCATGGTGCCTGAACGGTTTTCTGTGTTTTACTCATTGGAGGTTTACTTTATTTTGTCCACAACATGGTGAAATATATGTTTCAAAATCCTAAATGGCATCATCGGTAGGTATAAAGGATTGTGTTCTGGCTGGGTCTAGGATAGTCTAGTGTGCTTATACACTGGCGTACCAGTCAAAGTCAAAGTAAGGACCAGAGATGAGAGCCTTTTAACAATTTATTGAAATGAAGAAAATGATGATGATGAGAACGATGATGAGACTGATGATGATTTACACACTGAAACAAATGGAGAATCAATAAACCAAGTAATCGGATAAATCCACTCAGTGTTTTTTAATCAAATCAATAGTACACTTTCCCATTCCCACACAACATCAGTTCAGGCGTGGCCTTATAGGTGGAGCCTAGCCTCCGCCTTCCTCCTGCCGTACCGAAAGGTGGGGGTTTTCTACACAACCCTTGATGGTTTATCAGTAGACCTAAACATAAATTATTTACATTTATTCCATTTGGTTTTATTGATTTTCACATTACTTATTTTTAACACATATTTTGTTTTCTGATGTTAGGATTATTGACTCATCCTCCTCTTTTGTCGTTTTGTGTACACTTCTTGGTTTCCAGCTGTGTAGGTTTGCTTGGTTTGCAAAGTCCATTTCTTCCACGAATGTTTCATCGTCTCATGAGCTCAACAATCTGCTACAGCATATATGACTAACCCTCTACCACTAATGCTCTGCCAGGTCCATTTTGTCATCTCTGGGGTACGAATGCTTTAGTGTAACCCTCAGCCCTTGTTGTATTCTGAAACATTTGTTATCCTTCCTGTCCACCTGAATAAAACACCCCTGTTTGTAGCTCTGCGATGTACGTGCCTTTAAATGATCACACACTTTTCATTTCCTAAACACTTTGGCACCCTATCTGCGTCTTTGTCGGCATAATCTCTAAAACCGGCCTGGCCTGGAAATTCTAGCCAGAAATCCTAGAAACACCTTCCTGAACATCCTCATATTTGAAAATGCCTGTGTTACTCAGTCCAGTCCAGTCCAGTCCTCATGATCCAAAACATAGAAACATATTATTTTTGGATGGATTATTTATTGCAGATCAGTAACACCTATTCTGTCTGAACTTACCCTCTATGCAATCAAAGTTTATCACTGGGTGAAATGAGACTTTTGTAGCTCAATAGCTTTCAGCCTACATTTTGCTGTGGCTTTTAAATTCTTTGACTAACCCTGAGGACATGTAACCCTCCCAGCAGTTCCCCAACTCTTTGGTTTGAGGAGTCAACGTGAACTTCATACCAGCATTTGAAGGTTTTTTGTTTGTTTGTTTTTTGTCAGGACTCTATGGTCCATTCCAATATACTCACAAAATCAGATATGATGTGATTGGGACTCCTTTTACCGACTACACTGAGTAATAATATTCACTCATTGTAGTCTATTAACAACAAAACTACCATACACATCATTGCACATACCTATCTCCTTCAATATTTACATTCTTTTAATAATAATACAAAAGTGTGAGTGATTCCTCAACCGTTACTCTGTAACTTATATAGGAAAAGATGAGTATTTGAAGTCCAGATACTGAGTTTGATTACTGATGATGTGTTTATAGGCATATCTGTGGAACTGATGACCTCATCTTACTGTCATCGCACTGTTTTCTGTACACTGATCAATTTAAAATGTTCAGAAAAGAGGTTTTACAGCAGCAGCTTTGAAATACACTAAACAGGGCATGTGCTAAAGGCCGCTCCTCACCATAAGCCATATTTTATTTTAGGTATGAGCAGCCTCCTGGCAGCCAACAGCAAATCAGTAGCTTTAAGTCTTCTTTTGCCAACAAAAGTTATAGCAGGTGGGTGTGGAGGTGTAATCACAGGCAGACAGCCTCATAAAGTCAGCGAGCAGCTTTATCTGAGGTCTAGGCTCAAATTGTTCTGGGATCAGACTCCTTCCTACGCTACACCACTGGCTGCTTTCACAGTCAATCATCCAGGATCCCTGTATCACTAAAATACAGTCCGAGTGGACAAGGAGAGAGCCAGGCATCTGCTGCAGTGAACACATATGTATAGTACAACATCGGAGATTTTTATTTCAAGTAACTAGTAACTAGTTTATTTGACTGCTGTCAGCAGACAGCTGTGGACTTATTGGTTGACCTGCTATCAGTGACTGAAAACACAGTGGTAACATCACTTCCCAACAACGATGCCCCATTTACTGTGCTTAAGACATAACTCTCTGCAAGTGGTTATTTGAGCCAATTAAACAGGCAACTAAGACACCATTCAAGCAATAACCACAACACAGGACATAACAGGATTACCTAATACGAAGGGGAAAAGGGGGGAAAAAGAGTCAGGAGTTTATGGTTCATTCCAATTTACTCACAAAATCAGGTATAATGCGATTATTTTGAGTAGTAACATTGTAACTTGTAGTCATTGTAGCATTAATAATGACACTACCATACACATCATTGCACATAACTCTATCCTTCAATGTTTACATTCTATTAATTAAAAAAAAAAAAACAGTATGAGTGATTCCAGTGATCCTCAGGTGTTACTCTGTATTAGACAAAATTCCCCAACCCCTAACTTATAGCGTGCTGCACAAACTTTCATCTACCTTGTGTATGAAAAACTAGTTGACACAAATAGGTGTAAATATGATGAAAATGTGTTTTCTATCATCTTGGTGAACTGATCTTTTAGGAAAAATCACATGTAGATGTTTATTTTTGTTTTATTCCTGTCAATCTGAGCATGGCTCTGTGGATAGCAGTCATGCCTTATGAAGTCTATTCACGCATGTGTTCTGACCGCCATCATAGTAGTCATTTTAGGATGGTTAGTATGGTTATGATCAATTCTTCAATTTCATGGTAGTCACGGTAACAATTTATGTGATCTGTCAAACAGCATCATGTCCGCCCTATCAGACAGGACCCAAAATAAAACCCAACTTCAGCCTCATATATCAGTCTAACCTCATATATACACACATTCATTTCCTGAAAACGTACTATACCTTAACTATATTGCCACTAAATACTACACAGACACACACATTCTGACACATGACCATTGACTCTCAGGCTGCAGCCTGGGATGAGATTCCCAGATAAAGCAGCGTCTGAAGAGGCAATAAATTGATGTTGACCTCTCAACAAAAGCACCAATTGCTACCACTATCAACCACAATAAAACATTTCTGTCAGCCTTATCAGCCAGATTTGTGGTTTTAGCAGCTGACATTTTATCATGTAACATGTCAGGTTGTATGAGCAACATTTATGCAATGAGACAAGAAAAAACACATGCTGTATATACTCTAGGCAAACATTTATGTCCCCTTTCAAGTATACAAAAATATGAAACTGACTTGTTTTTAAGCAGAAATTTTATTTTATAGTTTCCTCAAACCAATTTCCTTACCTTATTTCTTTGTCTTCTTTTGGCTACTTGTTGTGCTTATGAATATATTATATATATAATATGTATGTGTATATATGTGGTTGTTGGGTTTTTTTTTGTTGTTTTTCTTGTATTGAGGCTTTTAAAGTAAAATATACATTAAAAAGCTGGTATTTATCACTGCTGTGATATATGCCAGTTGGATAACTATCTTTAGCAACACATAGACTAAAATAGCATTAAGGCCAATGAGCGATTTTTATTAAAGGACAGTTTCACAGACCCCAAGTCAAGAACAGGCACTGGGGGACACCTACCAGGTGTCCCCCATTGTTCAACATGTTGCCTGTTCTTGCATATGCGGTTAGAACTAGTGTCTCTGTCCAGTTTCTCATCAATATTTCTTCTTCACATATTTATTCAAAATAAACGAATGAATTCCCTCTGACTCTTTGATAAAACGGATTATTGACATTACAGGGGGTCCTCGAGTTACGACGGAGATCCGTTCCTGATAATGTGTCGTAACCGAATTTCAACGTAAGTCGGAACATACATTCATATGTAAGGTAGATACTAAGTTGTGCCACTAGATGTCGCTATAACACCACGCTAAAATAAGAGTTTACTGTGGTGAATTGCCTTTTGTCCCTCTTGACACACCGTAGGGGTTGATATCGCGAGTGTAATGAGCATTTCCTTTAGATTTCTGATATCAACCTTGCAGACCCTGTGTTGTGAATAAACCTACGGTATTGCCACGATCCCGAACCCATCTGTGTCCGTGTGCATCTCCTTACCGGCTGCCACTGCACCCCTCCCCCCGCCAGCCGTCCATTTCACATAAGTAAACACAACGCAGAGTAGCCTAGCTGTGGAGGTGTTGGAGAGCTGGCACCAACTTCCCGTGCAAAGTCTGTGTACTGGGCAAACCGCTTAAGCTGAAACAAGGAAGTTCATGGGAGATGTGTCGTAACCAGAAAACGTCGTATCTCGAGACCGTTGTAACACGAGGACCCCCTGTATTTGGTTTAAAAAAGATTGGTCTTATTATCCCTACAAGCTGGCATCAGTGCAGCAGCTAAACATAGATGGGGGTAGATATCGTGGATAAAATATAGTGTAAGTAAATCCATGCTATTTTAGCTACTTATTGACACTAGTAGTTACCGACAACATATGTTAAACATTCATACTGCAAAATCAAGGAAATAACATGTTGACAATGAGAAACAGTTCAAACTCCCTAAGCTCTTGTTCGTGTTTCTGATTTTGGTTTTATCCACATGGTGAAGTACTGTATATGGAGCTGTGTTCATTAATGTGATATTTTTTCGCTCCAATTAGGTGCTAATTGATTTTGACAGGTAAAATAAAGCCCAGTTATTATCAGAATGCACCCACATGACCCACAAGTACAACTTGTTTATTAATGTAGCAAGGGATGAATTAATTAAAAAACACTTTGATTTGAGGGATTCTCATAACACATAATAATCATAAAGTAATAAAAGACAAGACAAAAAAGAAGCCTTACACAAGTTGGTTATAAATTTGTCCAGTGATGGAATTATGATATAGTTAAATTACTTAGAGAGTCGTTACTGCATGCTTTATGGCCATACATATATAATTACTAAATAGTGTGTGTCTTTCCAAAGAATTAAAGGTCCTGGTAAACGCTCTGTGTTCAAACTGTCTCTGTTTCTTTTCATCCCTGGCTACTGCTCCTCACACAGTATCCAGCACACTGTTCCTCAGACACAAGGGAATCACACAGCGAAATGAACTCTGTGTGACAGAGTGTGCGTAGTGAAGTAAAGTGGCAGTATGAAGCAGGCAGGGTGAGAACGTGATAGACTCTGAGACATCAGGAGAAGTGAAGCTGAAATACATTTAGTGAAATTGTTCATTTTGGTTCATTATCATGTTTTCATGCTGACATACTTAAATGGGAATCTAATATCATGTACCCCCTATTCACAGGTGTTATTTCCCGTATTTTAATACATATCGCACTGAGTAATTGGACAGTGTGTTTAATGATTGATTGATTGATTGATTGATTGATTGATTGATTGATTGATTGATTGATTGATTGATTGATTGATTGATTCTCTCTCGCTCTCTCGCAATCAAAACAGAGACCATATCACTGTGTGAATTCCATCAGTTGTTTCTGCGAGTATAAATAAGCCTGAAGTACAAACCTCATCACAGACCTCAGTATTAGACTCGCAAGTATGAACTTGCAAAACAAGTAACTGCATATCCCCAAAACATTCTAAGGAGCATTTTGCACAAAAATATTCAAATGTTTGTCCATGACCAAAGGACAGAGAGATATTGATCTTTATCACTGCACTAGTTTCCCAACACTCAGTTTAAAATTACAAATTTAACTGAGAATAACAGCTAATAAACTCATTTACCCTGAGAAAACATGTAAGTTATATAATTGTCTCCTCTCACAGATGATCTTTTTTCTCTCATTTGAGCATGAACTCTAAAAAAATAAAATTTAATGGGTCCTGCAGCCCAGCCACCAATTAGGCTTAGCCCTCATTTAAACCATTAAACTGTATAAAGTGTATGTACTTCTGTGTGTGTGTGTGTGTGTGTGTGTGTGTGTGCGTGGGTGTGGGTGTGGCCTTCTACACACCTGACCTGCATTTGCTCATTAACTGTGAACCTGCTGCTGTATAAAAAGCTGCTGCCTTCAGTGCTTGATGTTTTACCTTTTGTGTGTCTGCGAGTTGTTATTTTTTGTTTTTTTGTTTTAGCACGTTTTACCTGTGCTCCAGGTTCACCTGTCTGCTCTCATTCACCCCTCATCAGGTCTTCTGTCAAGCTGTCGGGAACCTCTGTACCTCAGATTATTATCATCACCCGCTCCCCACCGAATCCTCGTCGGTTTGGCCTGGAACCATCAGAACAGCACGAACCTTTTACATTCGTTGCCAGAATGAAACTGTACAGACCTCGTTTAATTCTGTCCTCTGTTTCTAAATCATAAAGAGAAACCATTGTCCTTTTCAAAAAAGGGACAGTAGATTGTCTAATGTTGCCAGAGATAGATGCCATTCTATATCTCTACTCTATAGTATAATTTG
Source organism: Trinectes maculatus (assembly GCA_016785345.1). NCBI lineage: Eukaryota > Metazoa > Chordata > Actinopteri > Pleuronectiformes > Achiridae > Trinectes > Trinectes maculatus. The sequence goes on from JAFBJQ010000997.1 coordinate 18,945, forward strand.
CCTAGAATACGTAAATATAGAATATTATTGACAGTAATATTTTAATATTGTAAGCACTTGATGTGATTTTCACCACTTTCTAATAAATATTTATGTCCTCGTCTACTTCTTGCACTTTGGTTATTTCTCAACGTTGAATACAATTGTGGCTTTGGATAAAAGTGTCTGCCAAATGAATGTAAAGTAAGGAATATTCAGTATATGTGTGAGAGAGAGTGGCGCAGTTTAATAAAATAATAGAAATACATAATGCAAATAGTAAATATTAATCATGCATATGTTTAGTATGTTTTTATTTAGTTGTCATTTATTGTTCTTCTCCATAGAGAAACACTTAGGAATATAAAGGGGGAAAAAAATCAAATCCATGATCGGGTTAATGCTGCCAAATCTAAATCCATTCAGACAGTGTGAAGACGGTGGTGAAAACAAGGCAGGGGCAGAGAGGGGAAGAGAAAGTGTGGAGTTGGAAGGAGAAAAAAGAAATGGCCGTCCTCTTTGTGAACATAAAAGACAGCGCAGCAAAGCGGCGGCACGGCGCGGCCAGACGAATGTTGTGGGCAACGTATCAGAGGCTCGAGCGCAGCCACTGTTCTGATGCGGCGCCTCGAAATCAGAATCCTTTCAGATGGTGTCAGAGTGTCAGAAGCGCTGTGTTTCGAGGAATATGTGTTTTACATCAAGCCACAGCACTGTCTCTCGCTCTCAGTGGTGTCATCTGTCGCACTGATATCAAAAACAACACATTTACATCAAACCTTATTTATCCCACTTTACCTCCACAGATTTCCATGGCTTGACTGTAGGCTATGATTTATTTTTTCCTCATCTCGTCTGTATCACAATGAACATATTTACGTTCTGAAATGTAACTTTTATCACAGTTCTATGTTTCTTACGTGAGATATCTTTGACTCTTTGTAATTATAATAAATCAGTAGGACTGAACTATGATTGACCACAGTGGCTGTTAAAGGCCACGGACTAAACAGTTAAGACGTGACCTTTGAGAAGATTTACTCAGCCAATCAGCAGTTCGTCAGAGTCATTGATTACAGCAACCTGTCCACATTTATCAAGCGCAGACGTGCACAGCTACACACTACCACGTGTCTTCATGTAATCATGACCTGCCTTTCACACATAATCTTTTCAGTCTATCATTGTGCAAGCGTTTTTGTGTGTGTGTGTGTGTGTTTGCTTGACACTGAGAGGAGTTGTATGAGGAACTGATGTGTGTGTGTGTGTGTGTGTGTGTGTGTGTGCTCAGCGGAGACCTGTGGTCATTCCTCCGGTTCATTCGGACAATAAATGTAGAGGAATGTTGGGGAGATAAATGTGCGTCTCAGATCAGAAACCCGTATTGACACAGCAGACAGACAAACACAGCCTCAGCGTGGGCAGAAAATGATGAGCTTCTATCGACTGTGTGTGGACAGACCTCGTTCTGCGACCCCACCTTCCCCAAAAAAAGTCCCCCGTAAAAGAAATCAAAAGAAGTCAATTGCCGAGTGAGTAATGGGGGGAAGGTAAATGGCCATTCCGTGTGAATATGAAATGAAGTTGTCAAAGCGAAGGACTTTCTGAAACGGAACGTCGGGGTGGCTAATGTGCCGTGTAAATATCCAGCCGTCCCCTTCTCTCCCACTGTCTCTCCTCCCTGCTCTCCTTTCATTCCCTCTGACAAAAAGTCCTCCCTTCATCCTGGCAGGTAGCCTGATGCCGCGCGACTTTGATCAACTGCGACCTTTTAACAAATTCTCCATTTCCTGGTGGAGCTAAAGGGATCGAAGGAGTCTGGGGAGGGAGGAGGGAGGAGGGGGGAGGGAGAGAGGCGCCCACGCAGGGAGATAGGAAGGAGGTGAGACAAATAGGCATTGGAGGAAAGAGTGAAAGAGAGGGGGCTGGGAAAAAAATGAATAAAACCTGGTCACCATATTAGCCAGCATCTCTTCTTCTTCTTCTTCTTCTTCTTCTTCTTCTTCTTCTTCTTCTTCTTCTTCTTCTTCTTCTTCTTCTTCTTCTTCTTCTTCTTCTTCTTCTTCTTCTTCTTCTTCTTCTTCTTCTTCTTCTTCTAAGAGTGAAAGAGAGGGGGCTGGGAAAAAATGAATAAAACCTGGTCACCATATTAGCCAGCATCTCTTCTTCTTCTTCTTCTTCTTCTTCTTCTTCCCCCTCATTTTCTCTGGACTCATCATAGCCAGTGTGTGTTGGCAGCACAACATGTTGACACAGCACCTCCTTCACTTCTACCACACAACCAGCTGACTGCACCTTCCCCCCAACACGTTAACAACCGGAGCCCCCAAACACACCATTAATCCTCAGTGCTGTACTGTGGACTGGTCTGTAGGTGTTCGTCAACTAATTAATAACTGACATGAACAAACACAAAAAGCAGATTTCCAACATGCTATCCCATTCCTTTTATGGCCTGGATCATTCCATTCCAGGATTGTTGCAGTTGTTGATACCATGTATCAAACATATATGATGACATTTTGTAAAGAAACTAGTGTTTTTATATGATGACATCTGCTTGATTGCAGATTCGGCTGTTAGTTTCTTGACACCGCCCAGTTAGTCTGTTCAATCCTGCTGAAATAAAATGTTCCCGTAAACCCTGCCTGCTCAGCACTATGTACAGTCATCACATCCCATTCCTCTATGAACTATAAATAAATTAAATATCGACACCTTGGTTTCTGACATTTCTCATGTCGAGGCACATTAAAAAGAGACAGAGCCTCTGCTCTGTTCCTCCGCCTTTGTATGTGTAACAAGAGAAAAGCCCATTACACTCATCATTCATATGCCACAAGAGTCAAACAAATTTAGCGTCCTTTTGCCACCTGAAGGTGAAACCTCTCCGTAATAGAAATAGGTTCCGTGACCCCGGTTTTCCATTTCGTTTGCTCTGAGGTGACAGCAGAGCCACTGTCCCCTCCTGCCTGGAACATCTTTGGCTGGGGAGAAGAAAAGAGATGGATTTTATGTCTTTGCCCCTGATGGGCCACTGTACTCTTCATATTTTATTGAAGCCATCATCTGAGTTGAGTCAACATATTAAAGTCTACATTATTAATTCCAATTTTTCTCGGGTGGTGTTTGTTCACTCTCGACCCTGTAGAACTGAGGTCAAATCCTTTTCTATAGCAAACACTGCCCATACTCCCTGATCCCACGCAGACAGTTACGAACAGACACACACACACGCACACACACACAGAGGAGCGGTGAGTGGAAGGTGGTTTAACCCAAACTGTTTCCAGAGTAGAGCTGGCCGGTCCCTGTAGCCTACTGCTCCGCATGTGCAGGCTGTGTTTGTACTAACTGTCTGTATTAAAAACATGTTCTGTACTCTCCTGTGGAATGCAGAAAGTCAATTTCCCCCAGACTATTAAAGGTGTTTCTTCTTCTTCTTCTCCATGAGTGATCCGGGTTAATGATCCGGATCTTTGTACTGAATGAGAAATCATGAGTCCGAGGTTTCAAGTAACCCGGATCCTATTAGTCCTGCAATTGGCTGCTGCTAAATACACGTATGCCAAGTATGCTGCTAAGTTAGCAGACTTACCAAAACACTGTGGACTCGGCTGAATCGTTCACTGACTTGAGTCAGCGGACTCACTGGAAAGAATCAGGACTCGCCAGAAGGAATCAGGACTCAACTGATCCGGCGGACTCACCGGAAAGATTCAGGGCTCGTCGGAAATTCTTTGGACTTAAGTGATTTGTTCACTGACTCGAGTTAGTGGACTTTATTGAACACTCCGGTCAGTAAATCTATTTAATAAGTTAAGTATTGCAATAAACGAGTGGTTAATCACATTGTATTCATTCTGTGGCTGATATATTTTATGCTGATGCTAAGATTAATTATAATTATTATCATAATATTTGCCCCATGGAGCTCATCAGCTGCCTCTGCCTTCTCTCTCCCAGCTTTAGGAATCATGTCTGATCACAGAGAACTGAGAGATTCTGGTGTTTATTGTAAGACAGGACATGTATTGAAATTTGAGGACATGGGTGTATTTTGATGGACTGGATCCATCCATCCATTTTCTACCGCTTACATTTTGGACAGGTTGCCAGCCTATCTCAGGGCCAACATATAGAATACATATAGACAGACAACCATTCACACCCTCATGCACACCTATGGACAATTTAGAGTGGCCAATCAACCTAACCCCCATAGTACTTGTTTTTGGGTAGTGGGAGGAAGCAGAGTACCTGGAGAGAACCCACGCAGACATGGGGAGAACATGCAAACTCCATACAGAAAGACCCCTTCAGGCCGAACCAAGATTCGAACCGGGGAGTACGCCACCGTGCTGCCCAGACTGGATCCTGCATTGCTAAATTATTATCATTTACTTAACTTCTTTGTCACACAATGCAGGTAAAGCAAAGAAACCACAATGCAGTTCAACAACAAATGACAGTATCAGGAAGGCAATGAGGGCGTTCATGCCATCACACATGTCGAAGATAGACTTTGTCTGGCTGCGACTGACTTGAGATGTCATCGTGATCTGCCAGCAGCTGCAGAGGTAAAGTGCAACACGCAGACATCGGCTCATTTCTGTAGACGGTGTCTACAGAAATGAGCCGACAGCTCTGCCTCTTTTGTTGCAGACAAAATGGATGTGTTGTAAATCACTGGGTTCTTGCACACAAAAAAAACACAACGCAACTCGAAAACCCATGACTTATTTTCCGACATCAAACTCCAATACGAGTCAATCTATCTATCTATCTATCTATCTATCTATCTATCTATCTATCTATCTATCTATCTATCTATTTATCTATCTATCTATCTATCTATCTATCTATCTATCTATCTATCTATCTATCTATCTATCTATCTATCTATCTATCTATCTATCTATCTATCTATCTATCTATCTATCTATCTATCTATCTATCTATCTATCTATCTATCTATCTATCTATCTATCTATCTATCTATCTATCTATCTATCTATCTATCTATCTATCTATCTATCTATCTATCTATCTATCTATCTATCTATCTATCTATCTATCTATCTATCTATCTATCTATCTATCTATCTATCTATCTATCTATCTATCTATCTATCTATCTATCTATCTATCTATCTATCTATCTATCTATCTATCTATCTATCTATCTATCTATCTATCTATCTATCTATCTATCTATCTATCTATCTATCTATCTATCTATCTATCTATCTATCTATCTATCTATCTATCTATCTATCTATCTATCTATCTATCTATCTATCTATCTATCTATCTATCTATCTATCTATCTATCTATCTATCTATCTATCTATCTATCTATCTATCTATCTATCTATCTATCTATCTATCTATCTATCTATCTATCTATCTATCTATCTATCTATCTATCTATCTATCTATCTATCTATCTATCTATCTATCTATCTATCTATCTATCTATCTATCTATCTATCTATCTATCTATCTATCTATCTATCTATCTATCTATCTATCTATCTATCTATCTATCTATCTATCTATCTATCTATCTATCTATCTATCTATCTATCTATCTATCTATCTATCTATCTATCTATCTATCTATCTATCTATCTATCTATCTATCACACTGTGGCAGATTTGTGTGTGTGTGTGTTTTGAATCCTCCACTGTAATATTTCCTGCCTGTGTGATGGTACAGGTAATCCTTCCATTCCTCCTCGAGTCTTTTATAAAGATCTCTGCCGCGAGCTCCGGATGAATCACTCAGTTAATTACACCACGAGTGCCCAGAGAGTCTACAGGGCCCTGCCACCACCCCTGGGGCTTTGTCTCGCTGTGGTAGGTCTGATGTCTCACAGTGAGGCTGGATCTACAGTGTCCTGCTCAGAGGGTGGCGGTGTTTGTCCTGATCAGCTGGGACATCACTGCCTGACTTCCCCTGCTGTTCTGCTGCCAGACCTGCCTGTCAAAGCAGGATAAAAGATGACGGTGTGTCTGATGCACCAGCCAAGGCCTGCTGGGAACAGCTGCTGCTTGGTGGCCTGCATAAGCCTTCTCCTGTTCTGGGTTTCATCAAGGCTTATGAATCCAGTTAAAGTACCGGTGCCAAGTTGTGCTGTAGTTACACTACACACATGTAAATGGTTTATACTTACTGATGCCATGATTAAAGAACTCCACGCATCCATCCATCCATCCACCCATCCATCCATCCATCCATCCATCCATCCATCCATCCATCCATCCATCCACCCATCCATCCATCCATCCATCCATCCATCCATCCATCCATCCATCCACCCACTCAACATGTGAGGGCACAAAACGCACAGTCGAAGAATCATTCTGTGATTTTAACGTTTTCCAATGTTTTGAGTAACTTTCTATTAATGCAGATGAGACTGGATGATCTGACACAAAGGAAATGTTACGATCAGCACAATAAATTATTTCACGTCATTCATGTAGAACGGCAAAGCAGCAGAAGGAAGCCAGAGGAGTGAATCAGAGCTGGACTGAAATCAGGACATTTTGTTGTCAATGGAGAGTTAAAAAGAGACCGTGGTTATCTAATTCAACCAGGGTGAAGCCAGAATCTGAAGTGCACTGACGTTAAAGCTGATTTATGTGGTTTTATCAAGTCCATCCAAAGCACAACACAGCACAGCCAGCCTTCACTGTTAGCACTGCACTCAACAGAATTATAATTATAAAGTGTAATTTAACACCCACAGAAAATGTTGATGTACTAAAGTGATTTACTGCAGCTCACAGTTTACTGCCTGAGCCGGAGCGAATCCAGTCTGGTCTTTCTTCTTGCCAGAAGGTGAGACAAGACAAGCCAAACTGTTTTTTTTTTTTTTTTTTTTTTTTTTTTAAGTACATTATAATGTTTATTGGGGCAAAACTCACAGATACTTGTTATGTGGGGATAAAATAGCATGTGCAGCACATGCACCAAGAGAAAGGTACAGGCTGGAATTTCCGACCATGACAGAGAGGGGTTGGAATAATAAGAATAATAAAAATAATAAAAATAATAAAAATAATAAAAATAATAAAAATAATAAAAATAATAAAAATAATAAAAATAATAATATCTCTGTGACTGTACCTGGGTTTTTAGCCACAGAATGGGGAGTGCCAAACTGTTACCGTGCCCATCAGGTACCAAAAACCAAAGGCTTTTTGGTTTTTGGTTTGTTTGCATTGCTGCCTGCACTGGTAATTTAACAAGTAATGAATCACATGGTAATGTATGATAATTCTTGCTAAAATATACATACTGGCTCACTAGAAAGGCTTCCTGGGACAGTTCATGGAGCAGAGCCACGTTAAACCACTACATGTTGGAAGTTCCATCTGTGCTTTCCTGCTATGACAACTCAGAATACCCACTGTTACAATTAAAGAAAAATAAAATAAACTGTCCCACTTTGGTTTCTAGTCACATTCCAGTACGTGGCACAAACTTTAGTGACACATAGTGACAAGATATTTTTTGAGTCTTTTGGCCAAAGACCTAGAATTCTATATACGTTATTGCAATACAGGTTGACATGTCAGTTAACAGACCTTTTTTAAAATTATGATGACGTAGTGCACAGTTGTCTCCTGATTGGTTCAAATTTGCTGCAACTGGACCAATAGCAGTGCATGAAAACCTGATAACGCTTACTTTGACTTTCAGTTTCATTTTGTCATCAGTCTAATTAAATAATCACTGCTTTTACTTTTCATTGTGCCATCCTTTATTGTTTCTATTTTCTAAATGGCAGACAACGTGCAGACAATCTGCTCCCTGTTTACATGCACATAGTCAGTATGTGTGGGGCTATGATATACTGTATATACTTTAGGTGTGTTAGTATGGACTGGGTCAGTAAATCTGCTCAAACAGCTACCAGTGTAGTGCCTGTCTGTGCCTGTGTTGCTGATATTAATTTTAAAAGATACTGTACTAGGTCAAAGGGTCAGTAATAATACAATACATATATAATGAATGATATGTATGAATGGACCACAGGATCATAACGGTGTGCTGCATAAGGTCAGCAAAGCTGAAATAAGATCAAAATAGCTATGCATGAGATTCATACAGGATGAAAATATATCAAAATGTATGTGTACTGTACATGTGTTCTTGAAATGCAAAGCACAGCGTGGGCTGTTTTGTTTGTTTGTTTAAAACAAAACCCAACAGGGAAGAAAAGAAAAGAAAAAAAACACTGAGCAGAAGAAAAGGATAGAAGAGGGAATGTTTGTGCATGTGCTTCGAATACAAAACACAGGCTAGATTGTAGAACACACAAACACACGCATGCTTGGATACACGACCTGAGAATCTGGGGTCAGCCTCCACCCCCCTCGTGCATCATGCAAGTATCAGTGTGTGCCCTAATTAGACATCAAATCAGCACCAGCAGTATGAGGCTGTGCCACAGCTTCTTCCTCCAAGCTCAGTCAGATCCCTAAACACCCTGTTGCCACCCATCACATGACCCCCCCATACACACACAAACGCACCCACACAACATTATAGAAAACAGACATTTAAGTGGTCTGCATATCATAAGCCTTTCTTGCTGTGCCCCCCCTTTAATTATTGCTCTTTATGTTATAATTACAATATTATTATTATTAAACAGCTACTACTTCAAACAACAATGAACACAAGCGAGTGGACAACCAGACAAGCGAACGCCAAAGCAGCAGACGTCAGGTACCTGTTCCCTGGGTTTTTGTGTATGTGACGTTACGTGTGGGTGTGTGAATGTGTGAGTGGGTTATTGTTAGTGTTGTATTTATTTTACTTCATCCTATTTCATCCAGACAAACAAAGAGCAGATAGATGTTCTGTGACACAATATATTAACTATGATAACTAACCTACATTATGCAACATCATAAAAAGCTGACAAATCGTTACATAAATGATCAGTCATTAGCCAAACTGTAAACCTGTCACACAGTAATTTGGGGACCCGCACTTTCAAAGTGCAGCTGAGCTCACACTGACACAACACAGCAGGAGGACTGCTCCCCTCAGCGCTGTGCACAATGAAACACAGAGCATGAATGCAGCCATTATCCTCAATTTACAAACATGTTTGTCAGAGGAGGACTAAATCTAAATGTGACACACAGATTAAATTCCATTCGAAACACCAACACACGATTCAAATGATAAAATCCAAAAACGACCCGCAAGTTGAATCTTTAAGATGTTTGATAATTTAGAATAGCTCCATAGATTCTGAAGCTGAATCACACGATGTAACCATAACAATTCAACATTCATTTCATGTACAAGGTAGGTTATGGTTTTGGTTTGTATTTTTGTGGCCGCCTTAAATACTTACTATACTATAGCCTGTCCTTACAACACTTTTCCCCCTTAAGCTCCAGTAGTGCAAAGAAGAGGCTGCCACCTGGGATGTTAATGTTCTTCATTGGACTGATGGCGTGTGAAGCCCACACCTGTGCAGTCTGGTCCACGTCATCCCTGGCTTTTATAAATATATTACAATCACACGTCATATTCACAAACTCTGATTGTAGTTCTCAAACTTTTTCCGGCATCCCACCTACAACCCACATTTTTCGTCCATAATTAATAACAGTTAGAAATTGGCAACTGTTTATGCAAAGGTACAAGTCCAACCACATTGACCTCCGGTGGTGTCAGTCCACTTGCAACAACTCTCCTTGGTCCCCATTGTATTCAAGGTAGATGGAGTGTAGATTGACACCAACTGACAAGCAAGAAAACACAACAACAGCATCACAGACGGTTACCATCGTCTATGCTTCCCCTATATGTTGTTGTTATTTTTGGACCTGCACATATTGGAGGAGGATGTGACATGAGCTGGGCAGAGCAATCAGAGCTCAGTGTGGAAAGCGGAGACACGTCAGTCAGTGACGAAATTTTGATTTCAGAGGTGGGGGGGGGTGGTGAGGGCACAGCCAATCTAAGATCTTGTGGGCGGTCTAAACTAAGGGAAAGATTGAGCGGCCGTTTTCCACTTGGTCCTAGTGCTTGACGTGTCTCTGTTTACTGTAGCGTAACACTGTTTTTGGACGGTAAAAACTGCAGGGAACCAAAGCGGCCCTTTGAAAAAGTACAGGGGACATGGCCTCTGTGCATCCCCCCCACCCCCCCACCCCCAAATTACGTCCCCGATGTCAATAACAGATGTAAATGTAATAAGGTTAAAATCATATGTAGCGCCAACATGCATAGTAAACATTTGAATAATAGGTCTAAATGGGCTCTTCATAATGGTTAGTGTTTCACTCTAGAGGACCTTAAGGCTTCATACATTATCATACATTAAGTTTATGGAAATAAAAAACTGTTTTTGGACGACTCATTAAATGCTTGCCTCATTTTGTGGTGTTTAATGTTTTGTTTTTTTAATGTTGATATTATTAGCGAGAATACTTATTTCCCTAATGACGAACATCACATCCACTGTAAGGTTCAGCTCTGTGACTGCGCAGCTGTTCAGCAGGAAAAGAGTTGTTTTAGAAGGAACGTATGAAATCAACTCCACTGTGGCTCAGTGGAATTCTACTTTCAAATCAAATTTAGGAATAATCCGGCTATATCTGTACTTCTCCCCTCGTTGTTCCCCACCTCTCCATCTGTGTGTTTGCATGTGTGACTTATCATCACAATAGACATGCATTGCATATCCTCCCAAACAAACAAGCTGCCTCCTAAGACTTACTGCGGCGTCTCGCCCAAAGCCTTGCCTTCCTCCCTGCCTCACTGGTGCTTACTTCCACCCCCGCCTCTTATATTTCTGCCTGGGACTCAAACACACTGCAGTTATTTATTTCTCGTTGGAGATTCATTACTTGTTGCTGGCGCACTTTGAATGGTTGGTGTGGGTTTAATAAATTCAGACTCTCTTCTCCTGCCTTCTTCCACACAGCTCCCTCCCTACCTCAGCCAGTCCTCTCTCTGTCTCTCTCTCTCTCTCTTGCTCTCTCTCTCTCTCTGTGTATGTGTGTGTGTGCCTGTCAATAGGTCTTCAGCTTGTGAGACAAAAACACCACAGGAGTCAGTTTGAGGACATAACACAGCCTTGCTAAGATCATCTAATCAGGAAGCTGGGCAGCACCCACATCCCATACACATATGCATAAAAAACCACAGCCGTCCAATTACTGAACTGTATGCTGCTTTTTCCTTTTCCTTTTTTGCAGGATTTTCTTAAACTTCCGTTTCATTTGCCAGATTTTTGCATGACCTCACTAACAAGCACACACCAAGCACTTTGGTTATTCCTCTCGAGGCGATATTTCACTTCCACTTCACCTTCCTCTTCCTTCTACTCCTCTTTTCCTTCTTCTCACATTCCTGTTATCGTCCCTCCAGTCATCAGCATATCATCAGAGGAGAAAAACAGGCAGGTTCCCAGAAACCAAACCTCAGAGTAACTCTAAAAGCTAAAAGATAATGGTTTGCCCGAAAATGTCATTCACTTTAGATAAATATGGCTGGAAATATGATTCACTTCCACATGGCTGAAGAAATGAAATCCTTTGACCAGCTATCATCACACCGTGGTCTACCCAGTTCTCATTTCAGATACTATTTTCATACTATTCAGAATATAAATCCACTGATTAAATCCATTCTTAACACATATGAACTGCAACTCTTAGATATGGTGTTAGATTCATGAAATCAATGTAAGATTACAGAAGAAAATGCAGAAATATCCAAAATCATCAGTGTATTCTAGCTTACGCAAGTATTTATTTTATTTATTATTTCGATGATTGTGTTTAGAGACAAAAGCCGTGAAAGACATATCTGCAGGCCATCTTGGCTGCGTTTGTGTGTGTATGTGTGTGTGATATTCATAGAGTGAAAGGTCACAGGTCTAAAGAGAAAGCTATCCCCAAGCCCCAGGCAAAGTGTCCAGCACCTCGTGATAAGCCCTCAGCCCCCTGCAGTCGACAGTGTGTGTTGAAGACTGGTCTGTTCAGCGGCTGGCGGCATTTTCATCAGAGCTAGATTAACTCATGCCCTGCTTGTTTGGGTCTTATTTAGAGATATGTGGCAGTGTGTAGAAGTGCGTGGGGGTGTGTCTGTTTGGTAGCAGTCAGGGCTGCGTGATGTTCAGGTCAGGTGGCATGTCTTCAGCCAAAGGTCCCCCTGCAGACAGAAAATGTGAAAATCTCAGGAAGTGCACTTGCACGCCCACAAACACACACACACCCACACAAAGGATATGTCCAGCTCCTTATTGCTCATTCATGCATTCCAGTTCAATTCTCGAGTTTGAATTGAATTAGTATTGAAGCTGTGGATAGTAAATAGAATTATGTTTCAGATTGGAACTGCAAGAAGGAAATTTTTATGAATTGAAATCTGTAGGGATTTCAAATCCATTTGATGACTGCAGCTTTTTTTATTTGCTTGAGTTTTGAATTGTTATGAATATATGTATATGAATATATACATACCACTGTCTCAGAGTGGGAATATCTCCCTCTGTCGCCTGAATCTCTCCTACTCTTTATACGGTGTGTTTCAAAATTCTTATACCACACTCAGACCAGACTAAAACATACAGTATATCTTTAATAACAGCAGCAGCAATATACCCGTGCTCAAAGTCTGTCTACTGCACCTTGCCTGCATAATTTTGTTTGACCGAAAATTAAACACATCAAACAAACAGTACAGAGGACAATAAAAATAAAATAAAATTAATAAATACATTATAAAATAGTAATCAACAACAAAAAAAAAAATACAATTTAAAAAGTAAGGAGCTTGGAAATTAGAAAAAAATAAGAAATTTGATGACACTTATTTTTCTTGGGTCCCAGGAGGGTATATTTACCATTATGTCGTTGACCTCTGTCTGCACTTAGAGTGGAAGAATAACTTAATGATACTATATAAGCAAATGAAATCATTCATGATACAAAACACATCATTTAATGCCATTCTAATTACTGCCAACATTCACGTATCAGCTAATTCTATGTTTGGCTGACTGCTGCACAGTAGCATTCAGTGACTTTTACACATGGATGAGGAGAGCTGCATACAGAGGGTTCACCACAACATGGATTTAGTAAGTTTGATAAATATGAATTCACAAAGACATACAGGTTATTTTATTATGATGAAGTGGATCTGGGAGCAGTGATACTGACAGCAGTGATGTAAAGAGACGGATCAGTGGGAGACAGTGCAAAGCCATTTCTTCCCATGGGTTTAGACGAAGCGAGATAAGGACTCCGATACGCTGAAACGTACCAGCCTGTTGTCACAGCTGTACTCGTCAACAGCTGCTGGCTTGGATGAGGAGTTCTGGCGTTAATTTCCTGGTTAGTGCTTGGAAGTGCATCTACATTGCCTAAATCAGTAATTTGCTTGTTTACCTGTCTCTGCTGCCTGTTAACACTAAGGAAGTTATTGTACACATTATGCATGTGAATAATAATGATCGCAAGATACCTGATCTCAGAACAGTGGAGGGGAGTATAATACATGAGGTATGCAAACAGGAAACATCTGATCCTACAGAATATGGAGCAGAGCATTGTTCTCAAAATCAGATGTGGGGAACGATATCGCTTCCACTTACGCATCAGCTGATTGATGTCTGTCTTTAGCTTTTCTGTCCTAACTGATGTCAACATGACTGTTGTCATATAATATCCTCAGTATAATTAACCTGTCCATACACTCAGTCCAATATTTGAGTGTATGCTCAGTTATGGTAACAATTTTTAAACAACCTTCAAAAACGTGATGCAACATGCCCACTGCCCGCCATGACCCTTGAAGAAGGGGCTGGGGAGACTGCGTGAGATAAAGAGTACAAATGAATTTGGAGGACTTGTTGTCTCCAGCCTGGAATTACACATTGTACTAGTTGGTAAACATTAAAGTTGAAGAAAGCATAGAAGAAAAAGAAGGGATATAAAAAGAAACAAGGTAGTGAACACAGAGTCCTCAGACCTAGTTTCCTGGCAACGCTCACATCTAGACTATTTTAACACTTCTGTGTGATTTACCTTCTGTGCGAACTAAATGACGATAATTATCCATCCAATTATTACCTATACTGCTTATCCTATTAAGGTTGTTGGTGGTTGGAGCTCATGCCAGCTAAAAGAGTAAAACAAAGATCTGTCTGTCTCCAGAACTTTTCATAATACCTGGTCACTCTGAAATAATCACAGCATGACCAGGTTGGGCGGTCAGATAATAGATTGGTGGACAGAACCAATACAGTGTACCTGATCTAAACTTTGATCTGCTGGATCTTGCACCGGACACTGATTGACCACAGGGTGTGCAAATCAGTCCAGATGTCTTTTTCCCCTGCAGCTTCCGCCATCACTTCCTGGGGATGTGCCAGATTCTGTAAGGCATGCTGGGAGAAATGATTCCCTCCAGTCTGCCCCTGGCTCAGCCCCAAGGTTTTCCTTTCTGAAGAATGGAATTCAAAGATTTATTTAAACCAACCCATACGACAGTGGTGGGAGCAGTTCCCAAGAGGAGTGAAATGGTCACCTAGACTTGAAAAAGCTCAGAGTCTTTTTTTGGCTTTTCTAACATTGCATTCACTAATTCGATGATACATTTATGAAGCACTTTTATACCTAGCATTGGTCTTCCATGCATTCTCATTGACAGACTGCATACAAAGTAGCCAGGGGCAATTTAGGGTCTAGGATGTGGAATGAGTGCGTTCGAGAAATAATTTAGGAAAAATCTAAACGTAAAATTAATAGTCAGATGGCAGAGAATTATTTACATATACAAATAAATCAAGAATTACTGGTTCAGTGAGGCTCGGAATAGTGTAATACAACATTAACGCTAGTGCATCAAGGTGAATTGATACATCTTACATTCTGAACAGACTTCTGCTAACCCATCTGCTTAAGCTATGTGAACGCTGCTCAGATTCAAAGTATAGAAGACAAAGCAAATTAATTCCGTCCAGCCAATCATGTCTTTTCTCCCATAAGCTGGCGGGCCCTCTGAAAATGAATCAAAAAAGTTTCAATCAGCAATCAGTTGAATTGATGAATGTATACCCACTCCTCTTGTACAGTAACAGTGTATTTTTGACAAAATGGTGCCTATTTGAATTACATTTAGAAAATATACCTGGAAGCCTGCAGAAAGTGGTGTTAGACTCTGACATGAAGACAAACTGTATGTCAAGAAATGGCTTTTTTAACTAACTCAAGTATTGTATTGTAAAATGATTCCAATCAAGTGTGTTAACATATGAGTGTTCACTACATATATGTCACATATACAGTGTATACTACATATATGAGCAGTACTGTACTGTACATACGCCCACAAAGAAACAGGCACGTGCTCATGCACATACACACAAGGGTCTGTGAATGTATTCACATTCACAATGCAGTCACAATGGACTCCCCACAGTCAGCTTCACACTTGGTCTCCTTGTACACATGCACAGAGAGTTGTGAGGTGATGCCTCACCCAGGAAATAGAAACAAAGTTCTAATCCAAAATCTCAAGAGTGCCCAAACACACATACGCACACACACACGCACACACACACACACACACACACACACACACCTTTTCAAGCTGTAAACACAGTGCAAATTTGAGTGTGATGATGCCACATCCACACATACCTTCACTGATACCTTCACATACTTCAACTGATCCACTAACACACATGAATTATTATTTATGATCTCCCACGGCTCACCAGTTATTACACCACCTGCTGACTCTCTCTTCCTGCCTTTATCTGCCCCCTTCTCACATGTGCAGAATCACAAAGCTGAAACCACACTCACTCAACTGACCACACCCCACACCTCCTAAGACTA
>JAFBJQ010000997.1:35010-83179 GCA_016785345.1 Trinectes maculatus
TAAAATGTATGTATGTGCCCATGTGTATCCATACACACCCACCCACCCACACCCACTTACACACACTTAAAGCCACATGAACACCTTAGACTCCTGTGGGAGTCAACATATACAGTAGAAAGAACACAATATGTTTTTATTAGTTTATTAATAATAGTTTTGTTTAATAGTTTTATTTTTAAAACAGTTTGCTTTCAATATAAATTATTTCCATATAAATATGAATACAGTAAAAAAAGAAGATAATGAAGAACCATCAAATATTCTGGACCAAGCACTGTATTATTGTATTCATTATCTGTATTTCCAGTCATGTTTCTTTATTCTGCCAGCATGTTAACAAGGTGGTGAAGATTATGGAGGATAACTTGGGACTTGAAACCCCCTTTGATTGCATGTTTCAGATCTTCTGTGCAATAAATGACTGTAAAACTTGAAAGAAAGCTTTTAGCTGGGCGGATCTCCAGCAGTCAAGATTTATCCTGTCTACACAGAAACACAGATGAAACACAACCAATCAGGACTGAGAGACAGAGAAAAATAAATGCGTGTGTGTGTGTGTGTGTGTGTGTGAACATGGGCTATGTGTGAAATGCTTTCTTCCGTCCTGTCATTTACAAGTCAACTGAGAGTGTAATTCAGCCAATTTAACACTCAGGTATGGCAAGAACATGAGAGATCCATCATGCCGGTGGCCCCAATGTGCATTAGTGACCAGTGGAAACCTTGTGAAGTGCTTTCAAGGTAAAACTGAGACGTGAGACTGCGCAGCACAGATATCACGTTGTTGGAAACAGATTAGAAGACTTTTTTAGCCAGCGAAAGATCAACCTTAATGAATAATTCCATTCACATCATGTTCTTGGAGGAACAAAACCAATTCAATTATTTTTTTTAGACTTCTTGTCTGTTTGTATTTTATGTTTTTTTAATCGGAGGACAATTAAACGAGTGATGGCTGGTTCAGGGAGAGAGGAAGAGAAGAGGAGCGGAGGAGTATTATGCAGAAACAAGAGAAGACCAAGCAGACACAGATCTCGTTTATAGGATGCCATTGGCTTATGAATGACCCTGACACAGATTTTCTGTGGTAGTGATGAAAATGTTTGTCGCAGGGTAAAAGCTCAGAAACATGAGATGGGAGCTGAGGTGGAGGCGGTGTGGCTTTTACAGGTTATAAGAATGAAGAGATGTCTTTTAGCAAAAAAAAAAAGCTGTTGCTGACATAAAGTTTAAAATGAGATCAGTATCATTTTTCAGAAGATCTTGTTTTTCTAATTCTATTTCAACGACAAAATAAATGCGTCATAATCACCGTTTATATGAACATGAAATATGATTCAATCAATCAAGTCAATCAAATTTCATTTGTATAGCCCATATTCACAAATTGCAATTTGCCTCATAGGGCTTTAACAAAGAGTACAGGGTATGACATCCTCTGACCTCTGACCTACACCCTCATCAAGGGTGAGGAAAAACTGCCAAAAAAACCCCCCTTGTAACCGGGAAAAAAAACGCAGAAACCTCCAGGAGAGACTCATGTGAGGGATCCCACTCCCAGGGATGGACAGAAGTGCATCCTGTATGACACTGTATGACTGATTGTTAGCGAAATTACACAAGTAGATTAATATAATATAATATAATATAATATAATATAATATAATATAATATAATATAATATAATATAATATAATATAATATAATATAATATAATATAATATAATATAATATAATATGATGGATGTAATGGTGCGATGAGTGCGGTGCTGAATCCGTTTCCTGCAGCTCCAGAGCACGCTCCACGTTCAGCTGCCACCGCAGTCGTTGGTCCATAGAAGTGGCTGCACCTGGTACTGGAAAAGTGGAGCACAAAGACTCCGGAGAAGAGGTTGAATTAGTAAGGTGCATTAATAAGACACAGATATAATGATATGATTGCATCTACTTTGCCATTAGCAGCTGTGAGTGGGTCTTATCATCTGTCACAACCAATCAGATCCACAACACCAGGTTGTTTAGTATCATCCTGAAACCGGACCTAGACATCAGTGGCAGCCATCTTGGTTGTTAAAACAAAAAACTTTTTTGTGCCAGAACGCCACTGTCAGTCCCTGAGGCGCGCCAGCCCCATGTTCGATAAATGGTTGTGATCCAGTTTCAGGGCGGGTGGAAATGGGGGAGGACAGAGTGATTTGCAGGAGAGAATAAACATGAGCTTGTTGATTGGTCTGGATTCCAGGCCGAGTAAATTATACCTTAGAGACAGAGCGAGTTGACAGTGCAAACCACTGATCCACTGCGCTGCCTCCCAGTCACTTCAGAGCTGCGTCGGGGTGAAAAAGGTCAAAGCCTCAACTCTATTATGGAACAATGCAAATCCATTTTGTGGGACCATCTGCATTGTGTGCCTTTCTTTCTTTCAGCAGCACAGGGACGGAGGGGGGGCGGGGGATGCTACTTACAGACATGCAGACAGATTGAGCAGATGGTTCACACTCTCCCCGGTTCCAATTAATCTCTGGCTTTTACTGCAACTCCTCTTAACCTGCACTCGCTGGCCCAATCATCGAGCTACACCAAAACCCATATGGCTGGGAAACTCGCACAGGTGGCACTTTATCCCCGGCATGGAGCCAGAGCAACATACTAACACTGCTGACACACACATACTTACATGCACACACACTTACTTGTGTGGATGCAGTTACACCCTGCACAGATACATTCACACCAAACTAATCAGTACTGTAAGAGGCAACACTGTTTCTTTGCTTTCTCTTATTTAATTGTTTCCCCTTATATTTACTTTCACCTATTTATCACCACATACTGATATGACTTTTTTGTACATCTTGCTTTAACACAGTTAATATACAAAATATACTTAGTATAATTCACAATTTACACAATTTTTGTGCCGCTCTGTAATGTTTCGATGATTTTTGTCTCATTTGACCAGTCTCCTCTCTCATCTGTTTATTGGTAGATGCTGAATCCTTGCCAGCATAGCAAGGATTCAGCATCTACTATCTTGGCTGAGAGTCAAACAGTGAAATTGTTTTCAAAGTGGCAATATATCCTGAACTTTTCAGTGTTTGCTTTTCCCAGTCTTGCATGTATGCCAAGGTTACAGTATGTCAACTGCTTTTCTCAAATAAAAACTGGTATTCGATTAACATACACTTTGAGGTCAATCCAAAATACTGAAGGGAAAAGAGCAGATAAACTACTGATGTTTATGATACAGTGCATTATATGTCAGTTACGCATCGTATATTACTATATTTATGCTATCAACTTCTCAACTTAAATAATGCACTGTACATATTTCTTTGATAATGACTCATCAGACTGTGGTTTGTAGTAACATACACGGTTTCAAAGTTTAGCGTGTAATAATAGTGTGCATTAATTTTATCAGGACACAGGAAAGTAAGTTGGACCATATTTAGTCCAACAAAAACTAGTGCATAGAGAGAAAAATTGTGTTATGCACATAAACTGCAAGATTTAAAAATTGCTGGTTTTCAACTTCAGCAACTCCAGCACAAGTTTGTTGATTTTAAAAGTTGTGTAAATGTATCATTCAATCAAGTGGTCTATTACATATGTAGTTTCCTATTTTTTTTTTTACAATTATTCTTATTTAAAGCCCTATGAGGCAAATTGCAATTTGTGAATACATGTATGGACTATACAAATAAAATTTGATTGATTGATTGATATTATATTTATTATATTCACTACCTCTGACAAACATATCATACATTACTTCCTTTCTGGTGATGAGTCGCTAATTGCTTTTCTTTCTTGAGCGGGTGTGGGGATGTAATTTTCTGCTTGTGACGTGTATATAGGTGACACTGTTTCATTTAAGAGAAAAGATAAATATAGAGCTTCATGTACACTCAAGACACACGCGCACAACACACACAAAGCCACAACTTATAATAGCTCCTGTCTGTGATCCCATCATGTGCCCAGCTGATTGATCAGACAATAAAGATGGATCATAGTTTTCGTCCTTCCTTTCACAGTTGATCACAGCACACAAGATAAAGGAACATGTACATGTGTGTGTGTGGGGTCTGTGTGTGCGTGTGTAATTCTATTTATAGTGTAATTTTGTGAGGACTGTATTGCGCATAGGCCTTACATTATGTGGACACATTTAGTAAAGATTTGGTTTTATGGTTAGGATTAGAATTAGGTTTGGAATTGTGAATTGGTTAATGTCAGGACTCTGGAATACATTATGTCAGTGGTTGTACTCAAGATATAAGTACAAGGGTGTGAGTATGTGTGTCTCCATCTTATTTTTTAAGATAGTATAATTGATACGTGTAGTCTTAATGTTACACATTGACTGGTCCCATCCTCATGACAATGGTCTGGATCAGAGGATTATTTGTGTTGATGATCCAGACTCAAACCCAAGCTGTTCTGGTTTTGGTTTTCCTTTGGGTTTCATCCAACTTGACCATGATGAGAAATAATTTAAATGGTGGGGTGTCAATGTTGTCTGGATGTTTTTCAAGTGCTTCAGTGGTACAAAGATTCATCAATAACAAATTGAGGATTTCACGGAGAAACCGGTCAATGGGTTCACTGAAGTTTCATAAGAGACTCAATGAAGAAAAGAAAATGAAGAAGAGAACAGTTATGTAAGACAGGAGAAGCAGATAAAAGTGCAGTGCTCCTCTCCAGAGAGTCTCCTCTTCCTTCCAATTCCAGGCCCATTAGCATGTGATCAGAGCTGAGGTCATAATTAAAGATGACCAGGTGGTGCTGATGGTAAGTACACCTGAGCTCAGGAGAGAGCTGGGAGATAAAGGAATGGCTGGAAATGAGGCACACGCTGACAGGAGATGAAGAGAGAGACCGAAAGGGGAATTCAAATTCGAAAAAGCCTTATTACAATTTGAATAACATTACACATCACAGTCAAACCCCCTCAACAAGCACAGAAGTCATGCTTGATAATAAAGCCCCAGAGAGACGAAGTCGCCTGAATACCTTTTCAAAAAAAAGGAGGATTTCTGAGAATGACAAGGTTAGTCTTGTTAGAGCCTATGAGATTTTGTCATTCATTTGACAATGTTTGAAAAGCCAATTTTATACCACAAAGAAGTCACATTTTGATGGAAATGTGGGCTCCAATAATGAGTTTGTCTTTTTTTTCAGGAATGGGAGCCTAAATGAAATGCGACATAACATCATCATACATATTCATGAATTCAGCTCTCACTGAAAGCATAGTGAAAGGCCTCTTAATGGAACAGATACATAGTATTATTTTACATCAGAGTATAATCATATTTGCAACTTATGAAGACAAACTAAGGAGAATTGTGTCAAAAAAACTTTTAACTCAAACTACTTAAGAAGAAATGCTGTGATCATCTTTATGATAATGTGCTGTCGGAGTGTATGTTTTGTGTGTGTGTGTGTGTGTGTTTTCATCCTTGGCTAATATTTTGGTGACCCACTGTCAACCCTATGGTTGTGATGTTGAAGTAGTCCATTTTGTAGCTGTATTACAAAAAAACTTAAAATTAGTGAAAGTATGCCCACACTTTAATTTTTTTAAAAAAGCCGTAATGAGGAGTTCTGCTGTAAGAAAACCTTTTCAAACTTTTTTGGTTGTAATGTGACAGGGACACAGAATTAGCACCAACTCAGCTGGTTTTCTAAGCTCAAGTCCTCACAGTTTGATGAGTGGCAAGAAAAGAAAAGAAAAGAAAAGAAAAGAAAAGAAAAGAAAAGAAAAGAAAAGAAAAGAAAAGAAACCATAATTGAAGATGAATAAAATGCTATGGGGGCAAATTATAGGTTTCCTGAGACAAGAACTGATTTGCAGTGAGTAAAACTCAGTCTGCGTTAATGAAGACTGACGTCATGTCAGTCTTCATTAACACTAAAAGATCTTGATCATCCCCTGGTGGCTGGCTCTAGTATGGATCATAAACTCCGCCTTTCTTATGTTAGCAGAAAACAAGGAAAAATCAAAGTAAACATCAAACATGTATGTAACTATGGAGGCTTTGTAATTAAACATAGTTCATCACACGGATGTGTGTTTAGACGTCTATCCTGTTTTTTAACTGTGGGTTGATAAGTTATTATTGCTATAACACTGGCTGAGGCACGATGAATCATAACTGAGACTGACGTGTAATTGGTCAGACAGGTGTATTGGACCTTGATAAGACTTCACTTCACTAACACAGTTGCTACATAGACAAATGACATCAACCATCTTGATCTCACGTAAATGGCAAAACAAACCTTGGTCATTCGTTTGATATAATACTGTATTTGGAATCTTTGGACACACATACTGTGTATAGGCGATATCACAATAATCTGAAAATATGGACACTACCAGTGCTGACGATGAAACACTGGCACAATTCAGTCCTTCCTTAGCATTTGAAATAGAAGTGAAATAGTCTAATGTCAGGCTGGATAGGTTAGTGAGCCTATAAGTGGCAGAGGGATGAGATAAAGACAGCTCACCATGTTCTCCTTTGCAAAGGAGCTCAATTTGTTTTAATGAGTTACCTCCAATCAATGGTGTTATGGATGGAGAAGAAGGGAGCCAGTGTGTGTGCGCGTGTGTGGTGGTAGAGCGTGCTTGCTAATATTTCTGAATGTGCACACATGTGACTGTAAGTAATTGCAGCTCAGCCGCACAGCCTGTGCAGCCGCAGCGAGGTAACGGTGACCTTTCCAAGTGTGACAATTAAAATGGCATCAGCAGCCTGCACGACACAGAGTGAAGAGGGGGCAGCGCTGATGGTGTCAGCTGGCCTGCAGGCTCCTCTCACTGTTGATGATGTTGGATACGACACATGGAACAACATGAGACAAGAGGCACCAGTTCTTCTTGACTATTGATCTTTAAACTGCATTACATCAAAAAAAAAAAAGAAAATTCAATAGAAACATGCCACTTTTAGCCAGGGGATGGACCATTATACACAACATGCGCAATTATTTCGTGAGTGAGTATCCTGACCTTACTGTTATTTTCAGATTTTCCAACTCCAAAGCATACAAACTTGAATTCTGATTGGATTTCATCCGTTACACTTAAATGTATTTGTCTAAGTTTTATGCAAATTGCATGCAGTTTCATTACCCCAGCTAAAATGGGTCAAAAAACTATTTAAATAATATTAATTATTAGTTTTTTAAAAAAAGGCTCATCAGGATGCCACGTAATTGAAATGTCTAGACTATGGAGATATCAAGATGACAGTCGGTTGTTTTGTTTTTGATGCAAAACATATCGGGAAAAGAGACGCTAATTAAGTTATTAAACGCTTATTAAGTTTTGAATGCAATGGTACCATACGCACACAAAATGTGTGTGTTTGTGTGATTAACACATTAATCAGCCACCCAAATTAACAATCATGTTGGGTTAGGGTTAGAAGAAGAAGATGAATCAGAGTACCATTAAATCACTTGATCAATCTGCAGCATTGATAAGCGTAGTTGCACTGTTAAACTCTTACTGGTACCATCCCTATTTAGTGGCAAAGAGAAGAACTGTTGTTTAGAAACAAGTGTTTGGTGTAAAGGCATTAAAACTGTGTTTAATTTCAATCATATGATGATGAACACTCATCTGTGATGCAGAAACAATGTAGAATTAGTGCTGTGATAAAGGTAGTGATTGTTTGACAGGATTGAACAGGATGTGTATAAAATAATTATTTCAATCACTGGGAAAAGATCCAAATGTTTCAAAACTCCATTTCTCAACAGATTATATTCAAAAGTGATAAAAGTGTTGGAGCAGAGGTTGAGGACAACAGGTAAATCAAGGAACAAGCAGGAAGTGGAAAAGCATAATAGCACGCTCAGGTTTGAGACTTAAATGTTGAAGTGTCCTTGCACATAGCACAGATCCATTTGAAGACATACTCTGTGGTACCCACATACTATAGTCTGATTCAAGTACTTCGACACACTCAAACATACATCTGTAATGCCTCTCGGAGCCACTGTACATTGGATTAATTCACACTTAAGAGCAAAGATGGAAGTACAAAGATTAAATCCTGACTGAATCACACTGGGCAGAAAACAGTTGAAACTTTCGTCCTTGCCCTTCGGACTTGAATGATTCCTCATGCGAGATCATAAGATGCCGTCATTCTTTTAAATGGGTCAGAAATGTTGAATATAGTTCAGGTTGAGACTCTTTCTGTCTTCAACTTTGAAATAAAAAATTCTGGAGGTGTTAATGCTGATAATATGATGTTGGAAGTAGTAAGTAAAATAAGGCTTCCTTTACTGAATTTTGAATTTTGATACTGTATGACACCTTCTAGTTATGTTAAGTTTTGGACATGTGAAATATATATATATACTGTGTATATATATATTTAATTGGCTCTAACTCTATTAATTATATATTGGTCCACTGTGGAGATAATGAATAAATGGGTGGATGGATTTTTTTTAATAAACAAATACATCAGTCTATTACAACATGACCCATTGCTGAGAATATTAAACAAAATGTTCATGAATTGTTGTTCATGAATTATCAAAGACTTCCAGGAATCCCAGAATATACTTTTATAATAGTTGCATTCCGAGACTGGAGAGAAGCTCCACCCACACGCAGAAACAAGATGCAAATTCCATGTGTACACAAGGATTCTAAACTAGAATCTCCTTGACATGTCCAGTCGGGAAGGACTGTCCTTATTTCTACATTGCACTGATGCACATCCAGGTGAAGAGGCTAATTTAAAGTTTGTCATTAAAATGCACAGTAAATATAGTAGATATTGTTTGTTGGTTTGCAGTGTTTGAGTTGTTTCCAGTTCTCGACTCCTGCAAAAATCCCAAACTTGATGACGGTCAGTGACACCAGCCTAAAACTGGAATCCAAACAGCAAATCCACTGACTGCATCCCATGACTGGTTCAGATGTAGTCATATCAAAGATGACTGCTTACCCTGGTCCATGATGCACCCCTACTGTTGCACATCCACATTACGGTTCTGTTCCCAAGGACCAGAGAGAGCTTAGAGTGTCCATTATTGTGTCTTTAGGGACACAGCTCTGTTGAAGGCATGAACATTTTATGGGGACATTAGTGAAAGGCAACACGTCATTACATGACCATTTACACATAATCACCCACTTAAGAAAGCCCCATAGGACAGAGCTGCAAAGCATGGGCCATTTATACGCCCAGTGTGTGCGTGTGTATGTATGCGTGTCTGTGTGTTTGTGTGTGTGTGTGTGTGTGTGTGTGTGTGTGTGTGCTACTGTATGTGTGTGTTTGCACATATGCTCTGGCCTAATAGTCCATCTGACACATGCCTTATGGTGATGTTCAGAAATAACCATCAAAATGACCCATGTCCTTTCTCTTTCATGGCATCATCACACCCCACCTCTGTTCGGTCTTCCTGGTTTCCATTCACACACAAACACACGCACGCGCGCAAACACACACGCAAACACCAGGCGGAGAGATTGAGAGATCGCTCATTTTTGATTCCTCATTTCTCTCTCTCTCTCTCACTCTCAGGTCCTTTGACTATCACTTGGCTTCATATGCATGCTTGATGTTTAGCAGTGAGTGGAACGAGTGCATGCAGTGAATGCAACCCTGAGATTGCCAACCATCCATGAAAATCCATGCCAACCTAGTCCTAAAAAAACAACAACAACAAACACTCCCTGCTTTCCTGTGTACATTTTACTCACACATGATTTCTGTAATGGACTGTGGCACTTGTTTCAATATGTTATTTATTTAATGAACTTAAAACTTGGGAAAAGAAATCCCAAAAAATACTCACCTTATATCAATTGTTCATGTTTTCAAATTCAAATCAAACCAAACAGATAAATATTATCTGTATTGTTTTTGTATGTAAGTATATTGTCAGCAATATTTCTAATATGCTACTGTATGACCATGAGGTGATTATATCTCGCACAAATTATATTGGCATAACATGAACAGAAGAAGGACACGACAGCAGCTGCAGGATACAGGAAGTGTATGTAAGAAACAAATATTTACATCATGTTTTCATGAGGTGTTGGATGTTAAGATGAGATGCTACAAAGCAGCATGAGAAATAAATATTAGGAGTTAAAATTGATATCTATACAAGAAGTATAGTTGTATAGGAGATATAGTATATATAGTATATAGTATATACTATACTACCAATTAACAGTTGCATAAAGTCAAATTGAATTTTCTATGATTTATTCAAAAACTTACAGGTACATGTCATCTTCAAGGAAAACCTACTGACTCAGCCAATATGGCTCCTACAGCCATCATATAATAATGATAACAATGTTGAAGCTACTAAAATCTGTGCTGCATTCATTTAGTGGACTATTATTTATACTTAATTTTTATATATTTTGGTTTATTCCCAAGGAAATAAAATCCCATGTATAGTTTTATAGTATGTAACTGTTAGTATAACAGTTACACAGTGCTGTCTGTCCAAAGTGAGCATGTGCTCTCTGTCCAGTGGAGATGCCCATTCTTCTCTGACCCTGTCATTAATGCAGATTTGGTGTAAAGATGTTGGTACCACACCCAACAGCAGCTCTAATGTAGACACACTACACAACACAGAGGTCACATATGCACAAAGTCCATTAAAAACATGTCAATCATGTCCGATGGATAACCACCTGACATGCAGGGTGATGCTCAGCAGTGTGTGTGTGTGTGCGCGCGCGCGTGCGCGCGTTGCTTGGAAATAAAGTTGTCAGTCAACAAAATTACAAAGACCTCTGTAATATTGTGGCAGAGGGCTATAGGGTTTTGAATGTATGTGTGTTATGAGATAGCAGGAGATATGCAGGGTGATGGTGAGTGATGCTCCTATAATTTTTTTATTTTTTCAGTGGCTATTCTCTGCTGTTGGTGCTGACTGCAGAGTGACCATGCTTTATTACTTCCTGACTCCTGCCCCCATCGCTCCGTCACCTTCCTTTGTCTACTTTCTCTTCTGTTGTTGTTGTTGTTTTTTTTTTATCTCGCTCCCATCATGACGGCTCCAGTTGAAACGACCATGGAACTGGCCCATGTGATTCCTAAGCACTGGCTGTAAGAGTGTTTCAGAAATGAGACAATGGACGGGGTGGGGGGCTGCAGGGCTCCGTTTCAGGACGCTGTCCTGCTCTGCTGTTTGGACCACGAGCTTTGCCGGAGGACAGGGGACAATACAGAGACCAGGCCAGAGGAAGGCAATAAACCCTGTGAAATTGATGTGGAAGTGGGAAATTTAGGAAGCGCTGTGAGGGCAAACAGCACCGTATAATGTATTTGCTGACTTTTCCCATGAATCGCTCAGTTTGCCAAAAATGAAATGCTTCGATGTTCCTCCCTCTTATTGATTTCAATTCTTCTCTGTCTGGCTGTAAGCCACGTCTCCCAGGTTGGTGTGCAGCAGCTCAGGAGATAAGTTCCCCTGTTTGATGAGGCACACATGAGTGATTTACTGAAAATGAGATGCAGCCCAATGAAGGACACTGATAAATATGGTCCCTTTTTGCTGTCTCTAATTATAGGCCAGGTAGAGAGGAGTGTCAGTCAGAGAAGAAGCAGATGGCTCAGGGGCGGTACTCCTCACTGACAAGTGCTTTTCCACCTCTGTGGATTTCTCCCTCAAGCATCATCCCACTGTACTGGATGAAATGACTGCAGTTTCATAACATTATAATTGATTGCTGATATACAAGCGCTTGTCTTTTGTGGAAAAAAAACATTGTGGCGATAATGATTTTTTTATTTGTTGAAAAGAAATCATACTTACTGATAATGTAAATAGAAAAACAAAAACACAGGGAAATGGGTGAAGATGTTGTCTGTATTGTGTGAGTCTGTCATGAATAGAGCTGAGATAGACAATCAACACATTATTTTGACCGTTCTCCAACTTTTGCACTTAATGAACAACAACAGTATATTTTCACATGGCTTTGGGACTAAACTTTCCTGAGCTCTCAGCTTGTGCTCTGCTGGACAGCTCCCATCTATTTCACCCCATTTAATCCAAGCACTAAAAATGCATTTTACATGGTTTTAACCATATTACATTTATGCACCTTGGAATAATATGTGTGCACAATGTGATCTAATTGCTCTCTCTGTGTCAGGTCACAATGTCCTCGTGTTGGTCTCCTTTGATTGGTCCCATCTACAGGAGAGATTCTTTTTTTTAATGGTTAATGGCTGCTACCTCACTAGTTTGAAATCATCATATGTAATTATCCTTTCTTCTCATCTCATTGTTGTATGAGGACAAACAACACAGTTGTATTTACACTTCCATGTGCTTAGGCTTTATCTGACTGTAATGTGACAACCAAAAATATAAATTCACATAATAAATCAGGTACTACTCAAAGGTATTACTGAAAGGTATGCGTTCTTTCGTTACTTTATTTTCAGAATTCAATTCACTTGCAAAAGCTTTCTGACTCATATGGCAGTGCCGTTATGAATTAAATCAAATGAATGAGAAAAGTCAGTGTCTGTGACAAACAGCATTGTGATGTGGTTATAGCATGACCTTAAACCTAATTCACAGATTTAGTAAAAGCAAAAAATAAAGAAATCCCTGTTTACATTCTCCATCATCTCAAGCAGGGGGCTAGTGGTAAACAGAAGAGTTTTTATAATAGGAAGACACACAATGTAAAGAAAGTAGCCTGTATTTATAAAGCACTTTAGAAGTATGGAACATTACCAGCTGACATTTTTATTTTATTGAAGCGGAAGTGAGTATGTGATGATAATAAGCGATAATTGTAATGTTTTTCATCACAGCACCATCTCAGCCTCATGTCTGGCCTCACCTCACCTCACTATTTGTTTCATAATGATCAGATGATAAACCAGCTCCATAAATGGACCGAAGTCAGGAGGCAAAGTGATTCTGAGCACGAGCTGGTTTTCATCACTGCTCGGCTAATTACTTTCTGGGAGCAAAGTACTGTTCGATTTTGACTTAGAATGTCATGTTCATGTTAGAATGAACCAGAGGCCGAGGAGGTCACGTTTCAAAAAGAACAGTTATTGCGATTTGTCGTCTTAATGTCTTCAGGGGACACAGTCTTCATGTCAGAGCTGTGGCACGTTCCACATGATGATAATTAAATAGAGTGTAAAACAGAACTGTGGAAATTGCATGTACTCAGGAGAATGCTCATTCAAACACCAAATGCTAATTACCTCAAATGTGGAGGTCTGTGTTGATCATTACTGCAACAGGATAATTATTAGGCGAGAGTAGTGAAGAAATGCTGTGGTGACACAAAGTGGTCAGCATGTTGCACGTTGTACATCATGAACCTACATTTGACATCTGTACAGAAGTTACCTGAGGAACTGGCTTTTTCATTACAGTTTATTTCTTTTCTTTTATAATTTTTCACCACTTTACCATTCTAATCTTTTTGTGTCTTCAATTTGGTTTACCTTGTGTGTTCTTATTACAGTTGCAGTATTGGACATGCAGCTCTGTATGGTGTAAAAGCAGAGCCATTTTTTCTTCTTTGGGGTTTTGCCATTTTATCATCATATAATACGTATGGTATGGCAGAATTTTGTTAAATATACTTTGTAACTACGCAAATTATACTTTCCAAATTGGGGGAAATAATAAATGAAAAAATATAATTACATTTAAATTTTAAATTAAAAAAAGTAACCCTTGGATCAAACAAACACTGAGGAAATACAGAGCAACGAGACAAAAACTTTCTCTGTGTAGAATTCTTTTGCACATAAGTGGGCGTGTAAAGAAAGGGGTTGCCATAAATAACAACTGAGAAATCGTCTGTGGCTGGAACCTGTTCCTGGGAGCCGCACAGCCTTGGCCACAGATGTGTTTTTACAGCATCAGAGACTCCACTGAAAACAATGACTCACTTTCACTACCTAATTTTTTTTTCCATTTTAGAAACAGAAAGTAGAATAAAGTTTGACCAAAAAAAATACTTTTCATTCCAATGCAAACAAAAGGATGAAGGTATGAAAATACACCAGAACATATTAAAAACAAGAAGATATAGAAAATCAGTTTGATTTTGGCTATGTGTGTATTATGTGTGTAAAAAGTACATACATTTCAAACACAAACAACATAAATAGGTGGATTATACTAAGTAAAAGATATAATCCCATCACTCTATCTATTTTTTTGTATGTGTGCACGTGCTCGCACACACGCACACACACACACGCACACACACACCTCATTTCCTTGTCTGAACATAAATAGCATCGAGTCACAAAATGTCCCTGTGCCCTTTACTCATCAATACCTCACGCTGCTTCTGTCTACGTGAACAGCTTTAACAAACCGACTGCACAGTCTGGTCAGGTGGAATAACAGAACAAACAACTTTCCAGCAATTACTACATCTGATATATAATTTCACCCCCCTCTTGGTTTATAGGCAGCAGAAAAACAGTCATAATTCTGCATTTGAATGGGGGGGTTATTGGCCACAGGTGCTGTGAGGCTGACACTCCCCAAGCACAGGAGGTAATGAGAGGTAACACCTGTCATATGTAACAGGTGTGTGGAAGTGTGTGGATGCATGCTCACATTTGCACAAGTGTTAAAGGTTGACAGCTCAATGTAATTTGGACAGTATAATTAGCGTGACTGAACAGCTGCTGAATAACCTCACGATTTAGGCGTTTAATGAGGGCTTCCAGGTTTGAGTCCAAAATCAGGGATGCAGGTAAAATGAACGTGTTGAGGACTTTCCTCCCATATCATGGAGACTGTGTTCTTCTGCTATATCCACGTCCAGCTCACACAACTACTTCATCCATCCATCCATCCATCCATCCAATAGCCAAACCATTTTCTTACCAATTGGAACATATGGGCCAAACTGGAAAATAGAGTTGGACCATGAAACTGAAAGCTATGTTGTCAAATCTCAGTTTATCATAAAAAGGCATTTAACTTGGTTATAACTGAATTGTGTCCTAATAACTTGTTTCACTCAAAGTTTGTTAAACGTGTTGAGGACTTTCAAAAGATAAGTGACACAGTGAATGGATGGATGCTTGCATTAATCGAATGAAGGAATTCATTTTATTTCATAAGATTTTAATTAATTTGCTTCCACATACAACATATATGGGCAGTCATTGAGTGAACTGAGTGAAACATAACATTGCCAGTCACTGAACCAATTATTTAATTTGTAGTCAGACAGTTGGTTGGAGATTTATTTGTTAATTGTCTTAATTGTTTCTGCCTAGTAGTGTACCATAAATGTGGGGGGTTAAGGGCATGAGAACCATTAATGGTAGATTTGTAAAATCACTTGAATGGAAATAGTTTTACAAATTATAGAAACTGATAGTGTTGTCCACAACAGAATGGAAGAATACATAAAAATCCAATTAGGGATTTGTGTAATCACTTTTTTGTCTCCCTTGTATGGTGAGAAACAAAAAACATATCGTCATGTGTGGCACTAATTAGTCAGGCCGGGTTCAGAGCTGTAAAACCTCCCGTTTAGCAGGAATGTGTTACATTACAGCAGTAACGACACACACAAAGAAAATTAAACGTAACAAAGAAACCCAAAAAGCAAACATTTACTGTTTTGTGTTGTGCAAAGGAATTTTTTAAAATGGTTTACTGAGAGTTTGTGTTTAAAAACTAAACAAAAGTGTTTTCGTTAAGTTGTGGACACTTTACCGGTCTTAATCTCATTTAAGATAAACAGCGAAGAAGTTTTATAACTCATCTTTTTGTGGTGAGTGGACGCTGGGGAGTTGGGATGAGAGGATATTTGGAACACACACTCCAGTGGCTGATGAAAGATGTCTCTTTACTGAGAGGCAGCTGCTTTTGAAGCACAGCTTTCTGTGGGCTTCAGGGGCCTCCCTGTCAATACTATGGGCTTAAGATGTGGTGTGCACAGACACACACTCATGCCACTGTTGCTACACACCAGAAGCCATGTCTGCCGGCATCTAAACCCGCCCTCTCTTTTGATGGCCACATTGATTTGTGCCCATGCCAGGTTGTCCTCAGTGGAATAAACTGTCTGACTGAGGAAGCTGTCATTTACAACAATATGAATCTTGTCACATCTACAGAGACCAGCTAAACAACTCTACCTGCCTGGTTCTCTATAGGCAGAGGTATATCAACAAAATATTGCATATGCATGGTTTACGCAGGTGCGTTAATTTTGTTCTATACTCTGAAAAACTGAAAAAGCGTTTTTTTAAGTCCAAAAATGTATTTTTTTAAATATGCATTTGATCAACAAAGAAACTATGTTCAACTGAAACCAAATTTATAAACAACAAACCAGTGTCAAAAACAGATGTAAATCACATCTCCTGTGCTCTTCTTTAAAAGTTAAGTGGAGAAAATTAGACTTACCGTAAATTCCGGACTACAGAGCGCACCTGATTATACGCCGCACGCTCCAATTTTAGAAAGAAAAACAATTTTGTACTTCTATAGGCCGCACCGGATTTTAAGCCGCGTGTGTCCCCCGTTGTATGAGATACAGGGGGTCCTCTAATTACGTCGGTGGCGAATTACGTCGTTTTCGTAGTTAAGACACATCTCCCGTGAACTTCCTTGTTTCGGATTAAGCGGTTTGCCCCGTAAATACGTACAGACGTCACACTGGAAGAGTTGCTGAGCGCTCGCTCTCTCTCTCAGCGCTGCAGAGAGACAGAGAATGTAAAACCCTGAAATGGGACACAACTAAATGTAAACCGCTTCATCAAACGTATCAGTTTGACTGTGAAGCGCTCTCAGCACTGCAGAGAGTGCCGGCACCTCCACAGCTGTGTTTACTTATGTAAAATGGCCGGCCGGCCGGCGGGGGAGTGGGGGGGTCTCAACTCCTACGGTGTGTCAAGAGGGACAAGAGGGACAAAAGGCAATTCACCATAAAAAACTCTTAGTTTAGCGTGGTGTTATAGCGACATCTGGTGGCACAATGTATGCACAATGGCACAATGAGTGTATCGCCCCATGAAAAAAAACATGTATTATCCGCACCGTATTATAGGCCGCAGTGTTCAAAGTGTGGGAAAAAAGTAGCGGCTTATAGTCCGGAATTTACGGTAACATTTTTTTTGGTTCTGTGCTGGCAGCCTGGTTGCCTCTGGTAGCCCTACGCATCGACAAACATCCTGTTTTGATTAGTAAAACAAGTAAAACAAGTAAAAGCGTATATAGAGCAGTAATCCTGACATTGTATCATAAGCAGACCAGATGGTCCCACCAAGCCGGACAGCTGTCTGAACAACAACCAGCATTAGCTAAACTCTCTGTCTTATCTACCACTACACTCAGGGGGAAATTGGGATTTGGCAGGTAGGGGAACCCTACGATCTGGTGTAGTGGTGCAGAAGAGAAAAATAAGCTCAGCAAATAAAGCTATTTATTGAGCTCTGTTTGATATGTTGCATTTGAAATTACTTCCCACTTGACAAAGAAAAGTTGAGTTTATTCGAGCTCCCCATCTGCAGCTAGATACATTCATCAACATCTGCTCTCTGAACACTGGGTTCAGGCTGGAGGTGGAAGAACCGCGAAACACTACCATGTCTCGTTTCCCATGCAAAGAGTTGTCTGGCTCTTCACACCAGAAGTTCATTCATCAGACAGAATTTTGATTCTGCTCCTCTGCTCTTTTCTAAACACACGTCGACCTGATCATTAGAATAACATCCATTTTCTCCATTGGAGTTTTTTGCAAGTATGCTTTTGATTTGCTTTTGATCTGTGGGCTCTGTGTGTCATGTCTTGTCTGTGTTGTCAGGTGACTTCCTGTTTTATTTTGTAACCCTACTCGCCTCAAGTTTTAGGTCACTTCCCACTTCCCTTCATGGTCTGATTGTCATCCCCGCCTTGATTGTTTCCACCTGTTCCCCTTACCTTCAGTTTGTTAAATAGTGTGCGTTCCCTTTGTCTTGTGCCACTTTGTCATTGTCCGTTGACCAGATATCATGAGCATTCTGTTTCCAAGCCATAGTCTTTGCAATCGCAGTCCGTAAGTCGATTTTCCTCTTTAAGAGTGAGTTTTTGTTGGTAATTTTCATAGTTTATGTTTTCTTGTCATAGCCTTAGTTTTGCCTTAGTCAGTTAGTTTTGCCTCTAATAGAGCGATTTTGTTTTGTACTTTTTATTGCAGATAGGTTTTCCTCCCTTTTGGAGCGTTTTTTGTAGATTTTTTTTGTTTTTATTTCTATAGTAGCTTTAGGTTATAGAGAGAGTTTTGTCACGTTTCATAGCTCTGGATTTGTCACTCTGTAAAGAGAGATTGTATTCAATAAAGACTGTGGAACGAGTCTCTGCTCCTGGGTCCTGTTTATATCCCGGCCTGACAATGTGCTTGGCCATTGTTGTTCCAAATGCCACAGATGTCTGGTGGACCTGAGGACCTCTGTCTGCCCGTATTTGTGAAAACCAAACTAAAAATGATGTTCCATCTAAAGACAGTGTTATTGTTAATCTTAATTATTAAGGGAGAACGTAGTGTAACTATCCAAACACAGGGCTCTGATCAGTAACATATATGATACCTTATAATTCATTCTGATAATGCTAAATATACTGATTAGTTAGGCAGTAAAAAATATTCTGTAGTTGCAGCATTATATATCTTATCGTACATAAGCATATGTGAAGTACAACCTGGTGATGTGTGAAGAATCAATGTCCAATGACGAATGAGCGTTGATTCAAATTCAGCCGTACGCTATCACTGCCATAATTGACCATGCGCTCGGCCATTGACAAGAGACAAAGCACACATTTAGCTGGCCCATTTAGCCAGCCCACTGAGGCTTTCAGCTGCTCCCACGCTGTTGATCAGTCGCTGTCACTGCATGCATCACAGATGCAGCAGGGCTATTTGAAATCAATGGGGTCATAACTGTGGCGTAAATAGATAGAAAATTGGGCTGCTCACTAGAGGCCAGAGGCACATGTGGCTTACATCAATAGCTACTACCCCAAGTGGAAGAAGCAGCGCTCTCCAAGCTCAGACTCTAAATTGAATTCCATGGATAGATAGATGGGACAATGAAAACATTGATAAACCTCAATGAGCTGCATGAAAGCTTCAAATTTGTGATTTTTTTTTGTGCCACAATCAGCTGCAAACATGGACATATTTTGATGCTAGGACATTGGATTCTGTTTACTGTACACTGTGTTCTACTTGATAATACGTGAGTCACTAAATTGGCAGGTGGGAGATGATGTTGTTATGAATGGCAGTGGGAATGCTCTGTGCCTCGGGGACAGTTGGACAATGTGGAAATTCGAAACATTACAAAAGCTACTACAACAGCAGGAATGTTCACAATTGGTTATATAGAATCAACTCTTTACATGTAATTTGAAAAGAGAAGAATGCTTGTTGAATTATTTATTTTCAAGGCTGGCTTCACAGTACACAAAATGTTGGGATGTTTCTGTTTTTTTCACCGCCACATGTTTTATTCATCACTTGAATAAAATGAGTTCCTGTATGAACATTGTTTGAAATGGAGGTAATTAGAAGATGTATTTGCTGCACATAAATATATCTGCTTACAGATATATTCATGTGATAGATATAATATGGAAAAATGACCATTGTTTTCTTCAAGCTAGTGCAATGGATTATGAAACAATCATACATAAAAAGCACAAGACAGCACGCTTACAATGTAACCACAATAACCTATAGCGATACTAGCAGGATATTCATTTAAGAGGAAGACATTTATTGTAAGGGGAATTCTGGTGAGTTTATGTTAAACAATGCTACACACACACACACAAGCACATATACTGTATATGTATAGCAAAGTATAGACTTCATACATTTTTTGGTCTTTGATGAAAATTGGCATTATATTGTCATATGCCACTGGTTCCCCTGAGACTCAGAACTAATTGGATAAACTATATCTTCACAAATTTTGAAAAAGTAGCACACTGCCAGACACACAAAGAATTTTGTTTAATTTTACTTTTCTCTCCACCTGTCATAGAAGTAGGTTGTATGATTTCAATTCATTAAATACAATTAAATTTGAGCTTTTTGCCAAAAATTGGTGTAAGAATAAGTGAAAAATAAAAGAAACACATGAAGTCCAAGTTATAATCTTGAATCTAAATAAAACTCTTACATCTCAAACAACATCAGCTCGGGGTTATTAGGGTTTTTAGCTCAATTAAATGATGTTACATGCTGTTTTAAGAGTAGGAGTTGTTTTTTTAACAGTTAAATGCTGTTGATGTAGTTTTTTTTTTGGTGAAGGACAGAACATGAAACATTCTCACTAACTCTGTATCTTCCACCTCCCTAACTGTGTGGAAACTAATTGCAGTAATTAATTTGGTGACCCACAGTTGCTGCTAGTTCCTGTTATAGCCCAGTGTGCATTACTGGAGTGTAAAATCAATTTACTGCTAATCACTGGAGGTAGATGTCCGTGGGCTGGGTGTGGGGGGCAACTGGACATATGAGATAAAAGCAGCTCTTAATTCACTGCCTCTGTCCAAACAGCCGAAAAAAGGAGAGAAGAAGAATGGTGGAAAGAAAAGGGAAGTCCTGTGGTCCTTGGCTTCAGCCTGTGGCTTCAGTATGTTGAATGGATAGTGTGGTGCTGTTTAATAAAATAGCTCACAACAGCTGAGTAACTGTTCAACTCCAGCAAACCATAACACTGTGGAACACATCTTATGGTTTTATTTATATATTTGTAATAGATGACACATTTTAGTTCCTTTATAATGAAAAAATGTATACATATAGTATGCATATAGTGTCATGTCTTGTCTGTGTTGTCAGGTGACTTCCTGTTTTATTTTGTAACCCTACTCTCCTCACGTTTTAGGTCACTTCCCACTTCCCTTCATGTGTTTCCCGCTGGTCTGATTGTCATCACCGCCTTGATTGTTTCCACCTGTTTCCCTTCCTCAGTTTGTTAAATAGTCTGCGTTCCCTTCGTCTTGTGCCAATGTGTCTTTGTCCGATGACTAGATTTCACGAGCATTCTGTTTCTAAGCCATAGTCTTTGCAATCGCAGTCCGTAAGTCGATTTTCCTCTTTAAGAGTGAGTTTTGTTTGTAATTTTCATAGTTTATGTTTTCTTGTCATAGCCTTAATTTTGCATTAGTCTGTTAGGTTTTCCTCCCTTTTGGAGTGTTTTTTGTAGATGTTGTGTTTTGTATTTCTATAGTAGCTTTAGGTTAAAGAGAGTTTAGTCAAGTTTCATAGCTCTGCATTTATCACTCTGTAAAAAGAGATTGTATTTAATAAAGACTGTGGAACGAGTCTCTGCTCCTGGGTCCTGTTTATATATCGGCCTGACATGCAGTAAATTGACAGCAGAAGTTGCACAATCAAAGATAGAATTTATGTAAAAAATGGCAATAAACAATGGCCAGATTCACTGCAATGCCAGCCTCCAGATTTTGAATGGTAGATGTCATAATGGCTAAGTCCAGGGCTGAGGCAGCTGGCATCTACGTGGTCACTATTTATATTCTCTGGGCAAATGACCAAACAAAAGGAGGGATCAAATGGAGTCAAAAGAAGAGCAGAAAACAAGAACAGCCAATATATGAATGGGATAACTGGGACTTTAACAACGTCAATAACAACAAGAGGCGGCTTATCAGCTGCAACAGGAGGATGAACATGGATCAAAGGGCTGAACAGATGTACAGTTGATGCAGAAGTCCCTGGGCAGCCACGGGATTAGTCTGTGTGGTTTCTCAGGCCATGGATTGGTTTGGTGATAATAATAACAACAGCTAGGTTGTACTGCATTCACTGTAAACATGATGTGTGTGAAAACTTAGACTGTGCTACACTTCTCTTTGATTGGCTGATCACTGTTGTCACTCTGTAAAGAGAGATTGTATTCAATAAAGACTGTGGAACGAGTCTCTGCTCCTGGGTCCTGTTTATATCCCGGCCTGACATATAGTGTGTATGTCACTGCAAAGTGATATACAGTATTTGCTTGCAGTTCATCCAGTTTTGGCTGTTTTCAGCTGTAATGATGCTGAATTATCACTATGGCACAATACGGATAACACTTTTACAAAACTAATGATATGTCATTTTCTTCTTGAAGAACAACATTCAACAATAACAACAGAGTCACCATAATACTTAGCAACAATGGCACATAACTACTGTATGTTTGTGTTGGGTTCACTCTCACCAAGTCAGCCAGAGGGGGCTCATACTGAGTGACATGTTACCCTACTGTTTTATATTACTTTTAGTTCAGAATGACCAATTTTGTCCTACAAGTAGGCAAACAGAACAAGGATTTTTTTGTTTTGTTTGTTTGACTCCAGAGATGTGGACATGCGAGTATGCAGACTATGTTGTTAATGATGTCATGATAAAAAATGACAGATGAAAGTCTTTAGAGGAGAAAAGGATTAGTCTGATCTCAGTGATAAACCTTTTGAACAGTTCTTTTTGGTGCCTTGTTGCCGCCCCCGTTAACAAACCCTGTAGTAATTAGAGATAATCTAATCACAAAGCAAAAACATAGTAGTAGTGTGCAGCCACAAAGCAGCAGGTTCTGAACACAATGACCAACTTGGAAACAGCAAGGGCAGAGCAAGGTCTAACTGTGCATAGACATAATGGAGGAGTAGATGCCGCATCGACCCCTATTGCCTACTGGCGCTGACGAGCCGTGGGGCCGCCATCTTGGAATGTATTCTGTCTGGCAGGTGCAATGAACTGTCAGCGCATTTAATTAATCATAGCTCACTGAATACCAAACTAATTTTCACGTGTTTTTTTTTTGCCTCAAACGTCATACATGTGGCTATGATACAGGAACCATGGTTCGTCGTGTTTTAACATTCATCGTGGGTTTAACAATAGAATATCCTGATATGTGACCAGACGTCCAACATCAAAACTGGGAACATAATCCCTGAAAAGGGGGGAAAAAAAACGGGTACATTTCTAGTTTGACTAGCAATCTGATTGAATAACCTAATGTGTCTTCAAAAACAAAACGGAGACAGATGCTGTGTCCGAAATTACTCACTCGTTCTCTACTCCCTATATAGGGAAATAAATGTAGTGCACTATATAGCGAGCTCAACAGAAAAATCTTTCGGACACTTTCGGACACTACTCTCGGCGCCGGTAATTATGTCATCGCTGTCGCACAATTAAAACGTACCACATTATTGTCGTCACACAAAATACTTGTTTGTTTACCATTGCATTTTTATTAAATTAGAGGCTTTTAATTACTTTCCTGTACTTTTTATTTTCGTATTTTGTTATATTTTATAATATTTATGTATATTTCCCTCCCGTCCGTCCGCCATTTTCACTTCCGCGCAGCCCAGAGAATTTCTGGCAATGCATGATGGGATATCTTGCTCCGGTTAGTGACCATCGGATGTTCACTACATTTCGCGGTGAATTGTGGGATACATTGAGTGCACTATATAGTGGACATGCTATGATCCCTAAGCATTCGGACACCACTACAAAATGGGGTGGTCACTATATAGTGCACTATATAGGGGTTAGGGAGCGATTTCGGATACTTTATTTATTTTGTTAATTTTGAGTGAGGGTCACATGACCATAACAGCGAGCACTGATTTAAAAGTGCAAGATGGTGAGAAAATTGTACAGAAACAACAATAACAATAGAGCAGGTTTACAAATGTCAAATTAGGAGATAAATCATCCACGTATTATTCCTTATAAAACAAAGTTGCATATGTAACTGTGGTTCAATCCCAAAATAATGCAGAAGCTTCTTTCTATAGCAGAACAATGCTGTTTGTGACTGAAGTTATCCCCAGAGGACATTTTGATCAAATTTCTATTAAGTATGAAATCAGTCTGCAGTGTAAAATCAGCCTCCTGATGCGTTGTGACTTGGAGCCTTTTCCACCAATCTAAAACCTGGAGAGGTTTAAAGAGGAAGGTCACAGATAATGGCTGTGAAACACTCGGAAACATGTTCTTGCTGAATTCCAAAAATCCGGGCTGTGCCCTCGGCGAAGCAGTTATTTAGCTTTAAAGCACCAGAGAGCTTCTCTCAATCAGCACCGGAGGGGTGGGGGGAGGGGGCACATTGGATATATTACACCCTGGAACATTACCACAATACTCAATACTAGAAAAATCGCGTGTTCAATCAACAAGGAAAAATTAATGTTGGTACAACAGCTAACAGGGTTTTCGGAAGGAAAGGAAAGAAACTGCGAAACATTGTATTCGAGATATTGGAAGCATAAATAAAGCCTGATCAATATTGCACGAACATCTATTTTGCTATCTTGCTCCTTCTACATTTTCTTTTTTTACTTTCAGTTACAACATAAGCAAACAGGTATATTTGCTCCTGAAGGAGTAGACGGGAAAACAGAAGCCAAGCGAGAGTAAAGAGTAAAGGAGAAAAGCAGCAACAGAAAGTGAAGGAGGGATGGACTGCTGCAGGCTTACTGTTCACCGCTGCTTCCCACTGTTAGAAGAAATGACCAGGTGACACTGACATGACTGACCTTTTCCTCTCGCTCTCGCTCTCTCTCGCTCTGTGCGTGTATGTGTGTGTGTGTGTGTGTGTGTGTGTGTGTGTGTGTGTGTGTGTGTGCGACTGCCTCCTGTTGCTCATTTAAAGGTCAGCGAGAGGGAGAAGCAACGTCTGTACATTATCTTCCTGACACAGTGTAACAGGGATTTAACCAATACAAATACGTTATCTGGATATGACCAGATTATAAAGTCACCGGAATATTTGTCCCCGTGCGATCGTTAATGGGAAACTGATGAGTCGTTGTTTCACACATCTCAAAAGGCAAAGGCTTTCTCTCTCTCATTTAAAAGTGTACATTAAGTTGTTTTAAAAAGAAGTTAACTTTCATTCCATGTAAAAAATATGTTTTTTTCTGTTGACCTCAACTGTAATAAAGTGGTTACTGATGAATCAGGACACTTTATTTCCTCTATACAAAGTTTTCCTTTGATTCCTTTGTGACAGGCCACCTATATACAATATCAGCATGAATCACCACATTGATTTTCCAGTATTGTTTTTTTTTCAAATCGGTTAATGCGTATATCATTCTACTTCTGTGTAGGACAAATTGATGTGTTCATGCTCTTCTTGACACCCCAACCTCAACCTTACCCCTCTACTCTCTCTCTCTCTCTCTCTCTCTCTCTCTCTCTCTCTCTCTCTCTCTCTCTCTCTCTCTCTCTCTGAGTCTCCCTCTCTCTCTCTCTCTCTCTCTCTCTCTCTCTCTCGCTCACTCTGTCTTTCTTTCTGAAAACCCTTTCCTTGTTTTACACATTGAATCAAAACCTAGTCATGTGCAGGAGGAGGGATTGTCGACTGTTTCCTGGAGAGATGACAGCTGGCATAGCTGCTTGTCAACATCGGCTGATCATGTCCATGGATAACTTTAAGGTCAACCCTTTAATTCGGATGCCTTCAAAGACTCGACGGGGCTTGTCTTGAGGACACATAAGGCAGTCTGGATCAGACGTGTTTGCAAAACAAAGTAGTGAAAGCTTTAAAACTGGAACACGGGGGAAGCTAAACAGTCTGACCTGCGGGGTTCGATTCTATAGGAAAGAAGCAAGAGGGGTCAGTGAATGCAGAGAGAGAGAAGTAAGAGAAAGATAGTGGCCGACTTGCTGCTGTGGGAGAGATTTGAGATTGACAGCAAACAGCGATAGAGCTATACATTGTGATAAATTATTTATCAGCCACAAGGCTGCGCAAAGTCAGATAATGAAAAGAAATTCTCAGGAAAGATATCTATAGTACAGGCCTCTGGTTTTATATTCTGTCCCTTTCCCCTAACGAGCTGGGTCACAACAGGCACTGCACTGTTGGACTAGTTGGACGGGCTATAGACAGTCTGCTAATGGGGGGTAAGGGTGGACAAGACTATCACACAGCATTAGAGTCTAATGCTTTTGGTTTGGGGCTGCTTTGTGGTATTTTCTTCTGCTTGTGTGTCTGTTTGTGTGTGTGTGTCTCTGTATTGCACAAGGTAGTATAGGCTCTTTCCACTGGTGGGAGATAAGGCACATCTGCAGCTAATCTACCTGTTTATAATAGCCTGGTTTCTTCTACAACATCATCATGATGGGTAGATATTACTATCAGTCTGCCTGAAGTATTGTGCTCACCACCACTGTATTAGTAAAAAAAAAAACTGCTGCCTCACTTTGTTCCTGAGCACATTTAAGACTGTTGCCTATAACTGCCCAACGTAGTCTCTGCTTCTAAGTTCAGCCAAACCAAACCATCATAGTAAGATTTGCCCAAAATGGATCAAGTGGAGACCTAATGCCTTCGCCAAGCGCTAACCCCTTAAACTACACTGGCTCCCCCACTAGATTGTCCCAGCTGGGAGGCATATGGACCAGGTATCGTCACTGCAGAGCATTTTCTATTCTCTGTAACCGAGATGAAAAGAGTATGAGCCATCTGAAGGGAAAGACTATTCCAGTAGGGACCTCCCCCTCCACTAGGACTCAGGAAGAGAGAGCACTTCAAGGGATATTTCTTCACGGCTAAGCTAACATCAAAAATTAGCTAATATCCCACAATAAGACAGACTCTATGGAGGCCTTGATTACCTTAGCTACATATTCATACATTACTCAGGAATCACAAGAAGAACGCACTTGGCCATTTTCCCCCCTACAACGTGCCTCAGAATCTTTCCACATCCCATGCAAATGCACCTAATCCCACTCCAACAACCAATAGCTTGGAGGAGCCAATGTATTTGGGAAGAATAAAGCTATCATGGGCAGAATGCCACAGGAAGATCTGTCAGGGACTGTGTCTCTCAGGCCATATCCTAGCCAAGCGTTCCTTGCTGCCAAAAGACAGGGCTCATCAGCAAAAGTGGGGGCACCGATGATCCACACCACGATTCCTCCTTCCTCCTCCAATGACATTCCATTACAACATACCCTTCACTGGTCCCAAAAATTGCTTCTCATCCAGGTGTGAACCCAGGTCCTGACAACAACTTTATTGACTCCACCCAGGCTTTCCGGGTTGATCTCCTGGCAAAGACTTTCACCGAACCAATGGACTTCATAGGACTAGATATTAATCCCTTAGCGAAATATGTCAGGGAGTCATAGAAAAAAAAAACATACCTTTATTTCATCTCCTTACCAACATCACCCATAGTCTAAGGTCTTCCTTGATTACAGCTCCATAATCTACATGTAGACTGGTCTACTGCCAGTATCGGAAATTGGAGCACATTCTGCACTTCACTAAAACACATTCTGCACTTCCACTAAACCCAGACTTAACCACTGTTCCACTAGCTTGTACATTACCATCACATAGACCATATCTATTGCCAGTTACTCCCTTTTCATCAATAATGCTACATAATTTGCCTCAACTTTCATTTCTTTATATCAAGCTAAAATCTTAAACCACTCAACTTATGTAATTATTTTGTGAGACTTGAGAATCCCCATGTTTTTTTGTCAAGAGACCACATGTAGCATGTGAAATTAGTCCTTCATAGACTCTTAGAGAACAAGCTATTTGTGAAGGTAAAAATGTGTAACCTCCACTACAACTCAGTCCAATACTTTTGTACCAGTACAATCCTTCCTAGAGTTTGAAAAGTAGCTGCTCCCCTGACTGAACTAGCCCCATCCAAAACACCTTGGTCATCAACCATTGAAGCAGCCTTTCAGCTGCTTAAAGAGCAATTTGCCTCTGTTCCCATACTCTCTCATAGATCATGCCATTCAGTCCATCACCAAAGTGAGCAACTCTGACCTGGCAGCGGGTCTGTACTATCCCGCTGGGCCATGGTCAAACAAGGCCCAAAACCACCCATGTGCCTTCTTTTTCCACAAAACAAAACAAAATTGTTGGAGTTAATAGCTGTGTACTTGCCATTGCAGGAATGGAGCCAGTGGCTGAAAGCGGCAAGTTACCCATTTGGATGTATCATTACAACCTCTCTACTTGCAATCATCCTGGTGGGGGACCCACACCAGGCTAGATAGATCAACCTCACCTCCTGCCCCAGCGCCAGGAAGGCCAAGCATGATGCCATCTCCTGCCATT
Organism: Trinectes maculatus; assembly: GCA_016785345.1. Lineage (NCBI taxonomy): Eukaryota > Metazoa > Chordata > Actinopteri > Pleuronectiformes > Achiridae > Trinectes > Trinectes maculatus. The sequence continues at coordinate 63,165 of JAFBJQ010000997.1, forward strand.
CCTCTCTTGCTGACAAGAAGGCCCTGTTGAAGACCATTTTTCCACATTCCTGTATGGTAGGGGCAGACAGGTGGGACATGGAAATGTTGGTCTAAGAGGTACAACAGTAATGCTCACCCCATGAATGACTGCCCTCCCAACTATTTATTCTGGGTCTGTCAGATCTCAATTCTGCAGTAGGCCCATTTGTCCAAGATAGCTTACCACCCAGGTATTTGACAGGCACTCAGGCAGTCCTTCATGATGTCTAACTCCTACTCCATTGTAGCCCACAGCCAGGCTTCTCCCATCCCTTAGTGCCCCGGGTTCCACACAGTGGTGCACTTTGTCACAGGCCTGCCCTTTCTGAAGATAATATAACCATACTCACAATTGTCCGTTTTACAAAAGCTGACACTTTTACCCCCATCCAAACTTCTCTTTGCTCTTGCAACTGTTAATCTGTTGGCACAGCACAAAAAATTGCACAGCATCCCTCAGTCAGCGGACCTCTGGTCGTTTCCTCGGACTGGAAAGCTGTCTGCCAACCAAAGCAAAGGCTAGCCCCTATTTATCAACCTCAAATGATTAGAGAGAGCGAGCCATTCAGGATCCAGAGTCTGTGCTGCACTGCATTATAGTTGACCAACCTGTCTTTTAGTCCACCCACCAAAGGGTATGCCGTTTTTTTCCAAGGACTTCAACTCCCATAAGTTCGCTCCTAGGTTTATCATCCCATGTGAAATTTAAAGGGTGGTCAATACAACCTTGGTACGATTGAAGCTACCATTGGCTTTAAAGGGTCACCCTGTGTTTCATGTGACATTGGTTACACTACAGTAAACAGACATATCAAGCACCAGGACCAACCAGCCGCTCAAGTTGAAGCCTGTTTCCCTTAGTTCAGACTGCCCGCAAGCTCCTCGATTGGCTCTGCCATTTTTTGTGTGATTGGCCGTCCCTGCTGTCACTCCATCAGGTTGTAAACAGCAGTTGCCAGCTTGGTAGTTAGCCGACCTGTTAATCTGCCACTGTAAAGTTGTTGTTAACATGTTGGGCGTTTGTTCTACCTGGGTCATGTCAGCTAGACAGATTGTAATATCAGAGGTTTCATTATGTTTCACGTTTGAATTGGTGTCCATGTGCATATGTGCGTGCGAGCGTTTAATTGTGTTTGGTAATTAGGCGCAGCCAGGATGTCCAAAAAAAGAAAACTAGACATAAGAGAGTTCACAGACATGGTGGCTAGCATGATAAACTGAAGACAGGGATTACGGGTATCTGTCACTATGACCAATTTCCATTGTATAGATTCCAGAGTGGAGCGAAGCAAAAATGAAATCACTACAGAAGAAAAATCGGATTTAAATTGAGAAGACAAAATCCAGAACCAGCCTCCTTGCACGTAATCAATTTCCTTGTTGCAATTTGTTGCTCTTTCTCATACATACAGATAAGCAAAGCAATGCTGCATTTGTGCATAGCAGTAGGACAATGTTTCTGTATGGGCGAGCTGTCCTGATGGCTGTTTTTTTGTGTGGTTCAGTGTTATTACAAACTGTGTTCTGCAGAGAATGTGTCGGTAAATGCTAATGCTAATTTCTTCTTGCTATCCCTGTTGCCGCTGTAACAGAGACATTTCCTCACTGTGGGACTAATAAAGGAATATTTTATCTTATCTTAAATATCTTTTGTGGAGTCATGTCAGAGTGGTGTCAGTGGCCTTGACACTGTTTCTTACCATTATCACCACAACACACGCTTCAGCCACCCCACCCACAGTACTCATCTCAACCCATCTCGGACACCCTCAGGGGCCCCTGAAGGACCCTGGATGCCACTTAAACCGCAGGAATCTACAGACTTCTTCAAAATCACACCATCAATAGCTTTTTCTGTGCTTTACTCTTTGGGCAGTCTCTTATACTGTAAAGCAACCCCATGAACATACACGCACACACAGACACATACACACACACATACACATGTGTGTGTGTGTGTGTGTGTGTGAGGGATTGAATGCGAGCTACGGGTCAGCCATAACCACACTGTTCTCTAGGAGATTGCTGGGTCACATTCATTACATTTACATGAACTCTAATATTCCAGTATGTTTTCAGAAATCCTGAACCTGATGTGCTTCATGTGAACTGCACTGCATTTGAATGTTCCAAATTTAACCTTGCTCTGAATTCCGTGTTTTTCAGATTCATACATGGTGATATGCTGATATCATTCAGCTCTCAAGGGCAACATGCATCTTATCTGCAGATTTACAGTGTGCGACACTTGGCCTCTTGCCTGTTTATGTTCAGCCTTGTCCACTGTACACAAACCAATAAGACAGCTTGCCTGAGAGAGATATATACCTAATGGATGGAGGGAGAAATGCATCTCTGTGATGAAAGACTCCGATATCAATTTCTCTAAGCGATGAAGCTGAAAGGGAAAAATGGTAACGGAATAGGAGTGAATATTTAGTTTCATTAGCCACGTGTATAGCAGAGTGGGCATACTATCTAAAATAAAAAAATCTCATTCAGAGGCAGGGCTGGTGAAGGAGTAGCTCTAACCCAGTGGTGCCAGCAGAGGCAGATGTCGTCCTGTGGAAGGCTGCCAGCAGTGAGCGACAGGTCTGGCAGGTCGTAAGGCAAAGATCCAAATGTAGTCCCAGATTCTGCAGCCACTGACCCCTTGACCCCTCACTACTGGGGTTTAACCAGTGTGTTAGACTACAGGGCACATACAAAACAGAACCCTCTTACACATAACAATAAATAGGTAGCATGGCCTAATGCTGTGTGCGTGTGCCTACACGCACGTGTGTGTGTGTGTGTGTGTGTCCGCTCGTGCGTGCCCCCATTGCAGTTAAAAGTCACTACTGCACACAAACACTCTCCTACAGTGATCATTCCTGCCCACCCACTTATTATTATGTTATATTACACACATGCATGCGTCAGCGCAACAATGACATCAAACACAGTCCCAGACAGCGCTGTCTGTTGCACTGTCTTTTGTAAAACTGCGTCCGTGTGTTGAGTCAGTGCCATGTAATAACCTTGCCACACAACGATTACACAAGTATTAGGAAGTCTCCTCCCCCGTGTTTGCTTTTCTTATGTATATGAGAGCTATTATGTAGAGAATTAAATGCAGTGGAGGGAGAATAGGGTAATGGGGGGAAGTAGGGGGGTTGGGTTAATAGTATTCTTGTGTGTTTGACATGAGGAAGGGTTATTGCCCCGGAGGACCGTCTTCAGGTGCACGCCGCCCTTCCTCCCTCTCCTCCCCTGTTGCTCCATTATCTCGCCCTCTCTGCACTTGATATTAAGACAACAGGGAGGATTATGCCGAGTGACAACTGGGAAAAGCGAAAAGCAATTTGGTGCGATGGAAGATGGGGATGGAGGAGGAGTGGGTAAAATGCGGGCCTCTGTTTTCCTCTTCTGTGCTTATACACTTTTTGTTTTCCTGTACATATATATAATTCATGGTTATTTAGATTTTGTTTTGTTTTTTTGCTGTTTCAATTTTGAGGTTTCTTTTTCTAACGATACATTTGTATGTACAACGCCCCCCAGAGAAGATTTAATATATATATTATATATGTTAAATATATATTTGATATTATGATCATTAGTATATATATATTCATTTATGGTTAAGAGTCAACTATTATGACTGATTCCTGCATCTCCCTGTTGCATGCTGGTAATGATTCAAGGAACAAAGGGGGGGAAAAAAACACACAGGTGTTGCCTGCTACAGTTTGTTCTCACTTGAATAGAAAGTGTGAGTTAAGTAATCCCAAGCTGCTTAACTCTCACTGAAGAGGAATTTATTGGGCGAATTAGAGGGAGAAGCGATGTAATGTCAGTGAAACTGGCGTCAGCGTCTCCTGTCGGTTCTACCTTTACACATTCATCCCCTCTGCGGGCTCGGATTTCACGTTCCACCCATCAGCCTGATGTGTGACATTTACTCATTCTTGTTGAACACATTAGCAGTGACTGGCATGTTGGCTGTGATAAAACAGGAAGTCTGATACGGGCAAAGTCATTAAGGATTAGTCCTGCTGTGAAATTAGTTTTCTCCTTTGAGCGCAATGGTTTTTTTCTAGGGCTTCAAATAAAAGTGGCACAAAGCTGATCTGCTTGTATCAAAATCCCATCTGGACTGAAATGTTTGCTTTACTCACGCAAGAACAGCGAGGAAACAAAGTGCGGTTGATAACATGTTCCCGACAGCTTTCTCCGAGACTGACGAGCAACTTTATTTTAAGCACCTCTTTCTCCTGAATTCCCTCAATCAAAACAAGCTGTCCGGGTCGAGAAAGCAGACAAACAGGCTGACTAATAAACCAACAGGAAGGACAGAGGCAGGGTGGCAGGGAACCATCAAGTTTGATTATCCGACTCTTAGCCCTGATGCCCTTTACCTCTTCCCTGCCATTCGTCTGCGGTGTTTTCTTAATGAAAAGCCGGCGGCTGAGCCCATTCTGGATCTATCTGTGGGAGAGGAGTCCTGGCCGGCCAACGTCGACTCTGATCAATAGCCTGCAGAGAAGACAAGCGTAGCACTGGACTCTCGGGGCTTAATGGGAGTGAATGGGAGTGGAAGTGAACAGAGCAGAGGTGTGCTTTTAAAGGCCGGCCCGGTAATCTTGGCAGAGGGTAAAAACCCAGCAAGACAAATGGAGAGAGGGAACAGGTGCATGGTGGGGGACTGGAGAGAGACTCACGTTTAAATGAGACTAGATGATCAGTAAGGCGTGCTGGTTATATCTGAGGCTGTTTATCCTCGACATACACCCCACATTGCCCTTTGACTCGGCGAGTGCGTGTAGCAGCTGGGCCTCAGAAAAGGCAACTTTCAGCCTTGTAGACTTGGAAATTCAATTAGAAGACACACCAAGCCAAGAATGTAGAGCTGAGATCTGAACATGTATGAGCAGCGAGCGCCCGCGGGTCCGACCTCACCATCGCATTTTATCTTCCGTTAAGGCCAAACTGTTACATAACTTTCTTTTATAGCAAAATCAGAAAAAGGGTAAGGCTGGTGTTATTCTGTATTTTTCCTATTGCAAACACGTAGCTGAAGAGACCAGAGTCTGCAAAGGATTATTTCATTTTCTAAATACTCTCACCCCCTGCCTGTATTTGACTATAAATACTAACTTATAGTGACTATAGGTTTGTTTGTTTTTGTTTTGTTTGTTGCCTCCTCCAGCAACTTGCCACTATAGATTTAAAGTTATATTGGGGGAATGGTGTATAATTCATCTACATCTTGTCGTCTAATGTGTGTTAGAGACAGGATGGTGTGTGTGTTCAGCCGAGTTGTCAAACAACTCAAACTCATGTTGAAGCACTATTACTTTAACAAGTCCATTAACACTTGTCAGCATACTTGTGTTTCAGTACGGTGCAATAAACCGAGAAACAGAAAAATACTGGCATTTATCCGTATGTCATTTACCACAAAGTATTAAATACTCTGCTACATGTGGTACATACCCGTGTAATATACACAATCTTTATCTCAGTTATTATTGATATGTTGATAAGTGTTGTAGGTAAAAGGTCTCCATCAGTCATGGACCTAAATGGTGCTTTGTGTTGCTCTGATTCCATGCACGTTTTTACAAAACTTCAAAAGACACATGCTGAGTTTAGCATTCAAGAATTTCCATCACAGACAACAACGGAGCTCTGGTGCATAAAGGACGCACATGTACTTCTACAACTGTAGAAGAAAAGCAGGTATAATAATATATAATTAAAGAAAGCTCCCAAACATATCTTTGCAAAGTCCAGTTCTCTTCTCATACATTTTTTAAACAGTATCAGTCGATCAGTTAGCTGGAGAGAAAAAAAGACAATATCCTTACATTTCCTGATCAACACATGCAGCACATCCTGTCGTCCACCCAGTCCCCATCCATATCTGACCGCCATTGTCTGTACATTTCCACAAATGAAAAACATCAACAGGTCTTTTGCAATTTAAGGAATCTAAGTGTAGCAGTTTGTTGCCGTCTGATATTGAACAATGATATTTTAGGGAATAATGCAATTCACAGAGAGGTGTGAACACCGCAAAAAAAAAAAAATCAATTTAAAAATGTGGCTCAGAATTTATTATGATGTATAATAATAAAAAGCAGCAATTGTTCTCATGGTGCCTGTAATCATCATGCTGGTTTATTTGCTGTCAATTTTCATAAAGAGGTCTTTTTTACTACTATTTTCTTTTATTATTCCTTTCCTTTTTTTAATTCATCCAACCAATGTTTTCATTTGACATATTTCTTATTTCACTGAGAATTTGGTAGTCGTGTCGTTTGCATGTTTACATGTAGTTTTGTATATTTGTGAAAGAAAATGATCATGACTTTTCACACCGGAGCAAAAGATTAATGGACGGAAGTTTCACTGAATGTGTGATTGGTGTCATTTTCTCAACAAGTCAAGTCAAGTCACGCCAGTTATTTATGTAGCACATTTAAAAACAACAGGGGTTGATCCAAAGTGCTTCACAAAAAGATTAGCTAAAGAGTCTTAACAAGGACAATAATGACATAATAGACCAGACATCTACACAAAATTATGTGTGGTTAACTGTGGCACAACGACAACAAAAATAAGTAAAATAAAACCTAATGTCAGTCTGAAATAAGTGCAAGTGAGTAAAAATAGGTCTTAAGATTTAAAAGAATTTAAAAATGGTAATTGTCTACCACATTTAAATAAGTAATATGAGAGTGTGGATGGTCCGGTTAGAAGAGCTGCCATGTCTGGTCCACAGAGCCTCCACGTCCAGGGAACAGCCTCAGCGTATGTGACTGGACACAGCTGGAAACAGCTGCAGTTGACAGTGAATCCCCTCCTCTGTGGCTCAGTAAGACTTGAAGCCTCCAAGGCACATTAAATGAAGTCTATCAGTCCTTTCTCAACACCACTGGAAGGTGAGGAATGGAAAAAAAAAATAATGGTCTTATACAGTGGATGGTGGAGAGGTGAGGAATATGTTCCACTTCATTTCACTGCAAATACTGGCGGCGCTTTATGCGCTCGGTTCACGTGGAAAGTAATGACTGATGGAGCGGAACATGTTAGAGATGTCACTTATCATTGTGTTAATGTTGCAGCGTCGTGCTCACACGTACAAAACACTCACTCACGCGTCCTGTATGATGAGGGGCGTGTCTGAGGCAAGGTGATGGTGGTATGATCAGCAATGACAACGAGCAACCACGCTTAAAACACAACCACAACCTTCTCTCAACTTTTGGGAAAACGCGTTGCTGTGTCAAGTGTTTTATTTAAATGTACGTTCAAGTCCAAATCTGACATGAATCAGCATCAACAGTCTGTAAGAGCCACTGACATCCACCAGTTTAAGGTTCTTGGTGTTGCCCAATGTTGATTAGAAAATACTGTTTATTGGCTGCTTTGCCAGAAAACTGTTTTGTGGAGGCAAGATGATGTAAGATAGAAAGACGTGTGGAACTATATGAAGAGGAAGAGACAAATACGGTTTGTTCACTGCAAAATGAATAGTCGTAATATAAGAAATAAATACTTGGTTTGAGCAGATATAGGCTAAAATTAAGTGAAATAATCTGCCAGTGCAGTCAGGTAATCACACTTGGTAAAAAAAAAAAAAATAAGAAAAAATAAATACATATTAGGCAAGTGAGAAATATTTTCAAATAAGTGGTGAAACATTCATTCCAAGTACTGTATGCAAGTCTCAAAACTAGCTTTTCAATTCTTATTTCACTTTTTGTTTCTTACTCAAATTGAGTCAAAAAAAAACATAAATCCAGAGCAACTTAACAAGATGATTCTTCTTCTCTTGAATCAATACATTGAAAATCATACACAGAGAATATTGTTAACAACATTTATATAGCTGGATTCCTTACAATGTTTACAAAATTAAACACACACCCCCCGCCCCCCCAAAAAAAGTACCTCTGAAACACTCAGAGGTAACAAAGGCAATAACCTCATTATCTTGTATGTTCTGACAAAATATTATCTTGGTGATGTTGTTGTACTTAAACATTGAATTAATGTGAATAAACATGTTACTGTGACCGGAGTGTGTGTGAATGCATACTAGGAAGACTAAGAAATAAAAAGACAAATATTCTCAAATAAAGAATAATAGTCCTACACATCCCGTGCTTGCATAGTATATTGCTCTCAAAACAAGATCAAAAAGTATTTTTGGCTGGATACAAGATTGGAAGACTTGGTTAGATTGTCAGTTTTTGCAGTGCTGTTGTTTTCAGCATGTTGAATACAAAACACTTTTCCTTCCGCGGGCCTTGTACACTAAGCTTCAAGGTGAGTGGAACATTATGAAGTTTGAAATGTTATTTCTATCATGGTGAATTCCAAGAATGTGACTAACAGCACTTAACCTGTGAAGCTCTCGTCCGACTTCTCATGGACCTGTGGAGAGCAAACCCAGAGAGGGTGGAGAGGTGGAAGGGAGAGAAAGGGATGAAACGAGAATAATGGTGACTGTTGTTTGTTTGACGGAAACATAAGAACACAGGAGCAATAACACGCAAAGCAAGTCTTTGCATAAGGTACAAAACACAAAATAATCACACACACACACACACACACACACACACATATATATATATATATATATAACCACATCTAGATTTACTTGCTTTCTCTTGGTAATCATGGTGATGTATGTTGTAAACACTATAGGAGTCACAACCAATAGATTGTTGGAGCCTCACTCCCCTATAAATCTCTGCTCGGATGTCCTGACGCAAAACAAGCTTTGTCCTCCCTCTGTCCACAGACAGATCTTCCATCAACAGGAGCAGCCTGTTGTTTCTGCCTGCTACAGAGAGAAGACAGTTATTGTGTACATGTGGTCAGTTTCTACCCCTGAGGTGCAAAAGTGTTTCACATCTTGTGCTACTTAGACGAAACTTTGTGGATGAACATGTCACATATTGACGCGCTAGTTGCGATCGGATTCTTTCAGTACATTCACACAGTTAAAGCATAAATGATTTAATGAAATACATATGTATAAAAGATTTGACACGTGCTTTTTATTTGAACGCACCAAGCAGCGACAGATGTCACGTCTCATTCTGGGTCTGCGTTTGAAGATTCAAATGATGCTGTTCCAACACCAGTTGTTCACATGTCACTTTATGTTTTTAAAAAGCAACAACCTCATTTTCCCGCAGGTGACTTCAGTTGCACAAAATGAACGGCATGCACGCACACGCACACACAAACACACATATACGTATGTGTATACATATCTATGTACGCAATGTCAGCGGAACACAAATGTTCCAGTGTTATTTAAAGAAGTCCAATTAACAGTAACGCTTAACATAATCTCACGCTTTCATGAAGTTATGTTTCTATAGAGGGACAGGCGTGATGAGTGTTGACAGGGGCCTCCCACGCCTCTGGCGGCTGCGGACAGTCACTCCTGCTGCACAGTACAACAGCAGCCTCTAGTGGCGGTCTGTAGCTGCTGGACTAATTGAGCTGCATTCAGGTCAAAGTGGAGTTTTGGGGCTTTTCACATGTCCCGGGGGGGCTGGGGGGAGGGGTTCTATATCACAAATAACTCTTAATCCTCTTTATGCAGTGCTGTGGACCTTCACAGAATAGAGTAGTACACAGAGGTTGAGGGTTCTATGTCCACAATCTATAAGCCCTGTTGTGCTTGTAAAACGGACTCAAGTTTATATATATATTTTCCATTAAGACTCCTTGTTTCTATATTATTATTTCTTTATGCTAATGTTCAGTCTTATATCCATTAGACTGAGCCAGTCACTTATTCAAAATCAAAGTCCTGTTTTTTTCCTTTATAATCTGATTATAATTTAAATTCCATCCTGTATATAAAGATATGTGTGTCTGCTATGCGTTACTGCAACACTCAGAAGACTCAATGTTCTCCTCGCAGCTGATCTCGGTATATATTCAAGATGATAAGTGTAGTAAAATGAATCTGGCAGTTGAGAAATGTTTCCATAAGATTCCCAATGTGGGCGCTGTAGCTACAGCTCCTCAGATGTCTCTTTATTTGCTCCTGCACGCTCCTCCGGTCCTGCAGGTCAGTGGACCGGACACGGGGTTGCCACTGGTCCTGTCACAGCCCAGCTTCATTTTGCATCCAAGCTTCGAAGCATCATAAAAAATGAATCATTCTCTCACAAACAGATGCACGTAAAAACAAAACAAGGTAGCCCTCATTAAAATGCAATGGGTGAAGGAGAGCAATAAGACAGCGACACGACCTGGCAGGAAAATAATATTATTAACAAAGACCTGCGAGAGGCGTGTGTGAGCATGATGCAGAGCCTGTGTCTGTCAGCTCTGATTGACCCCACTGGGAAGCTTAGGAGGAGGTGGTGACCGTGCAGCTTCATTGCAACTTGCGTTTGTAGCTTGAGCCATAATGGTTGTTGTTTATGAAAACAATGTACTCACTAAGGTCATTAGTGAGTCTGCACGGTAGAAAGCAGTGATATTTAAATGCTCAGACAGGTAACACACACACACACAGGTCTCTGCCATAAGGTCAGATTCACCTCAGGTCAAAGTGTCTGAGATGAGCCTGGTGAAACCTTGGTCACATTATGTATGCCGTCAGTTTGGAAGTATTGGAAGTTATTGGAGGACAAGCATGATGTCCACACGGGAAAACACTCACAACAAATAGAACAAAATCTGAATACCACTACCATGATGTTTCTGAGACGCATCAGCTGTGCTGCTGTGCTATTGTGAAGCTGCTGTAAAAAGACAACCTTTGTTTCCAGGAAACAGACCAGTGAGCTCACACTCACAGTGTATTTACTCTTGAAAATGGGTCGCATCTCCCCTTCAGATGGATATCCATCCATCCATCCATACATCCATACATCCATCCATCCATCCATCCATCCATCCATCAGCCCATCCATCCATCCATCAGCCCATCCATTCATCCATCCACAATGACTCAGATGGGTCTAAACATAACCATTTCTCTAAATATATGGGCTCTATAAGACGATTCACGATTCACTGAAGCATTTTCATCATATACACCAAGATGTGTTTCCATCGATGTGGGGAGGTCTGCTGAATATGCTATCATGGATTTAGGAATTAGATGAAATGGCTGGTTATCCACATTTTGAGTCCCTCACTGTGAAAGAGTTTGCCCTCCCTGAAGTGAGAGCGATCCAGTCGCACTGAGCGGGAACATAAACCTGATTGGAAATGCTACTTTTCGCCCCTTTTTCAAAGACACAAACTCTGTGAAACTCAACCCACCACAGCGCTGTTAAATCACAAATGCCCCGGCTACACTGGATTTTTATAGTCCATTACTAGTCTGCACGACAGCAAGCTGGATTGTTTTCTGTTGGCTCTCCAGTACACAGAGCAAATGCATTCAGTTGTGTTTGTGGGATTAGGAGCCAATTTCCCTGGGCTTTCAAACTGTAGTGTATAAGGCAGCACCTGGGTGACAACACAAAGGCAGGGGGGAATTTTGTTATTATTTTAATCCAATCTGCTGGGAACAGTGCAATAAGTGGCAGTGAAAAGTATGGTCGTTGTGGTTGGAATGTCACTTTGAAGTAATGGCTAGTGATTTTCAGCCTGATTATAAAAGTCCTTGATGGGTCAGCTGTCAAAGCTACAGTATGAACTCCTCAAAGACACAATCGCAGAGGCTCACAGCCTCCGATCCAATCTAACCTGTTGGAAATCTTAGATGGAGGGAACAATAACACCAGTAAACTCCAGCCAATAAGACCAGGACAGGTTGAAGGTGACAGGTGGAAACTCAGAGAGGAATGCAACACCACGGCTAACAGAAAAAAGAAGAAGAAATTCCGTTTCTATAAAGAAATCCAGCTCCATCTAATTGGCTGCAAAGCAAATACCTTGGAAATAATATCGGAGAGGAGGAAACTCAGTAAATTGTTCTCCATTATGGATAATTGAGACCACCTTCTCCACTCCCTGCTGCAACGACACCAGAGCTCATTCTCCAACAGACACATCCAGCAGATATATGAGCTAATTCCTGTTAACTGCAACTGAACTTCACAATAAATCACCTCTGGTCAAGACTGCCAAACTTCTCCATATTATTATTATGATACATCCATTGTCCCCACATCTGACAACAAAGTTCCCCATTATTGATGCACTATTGCAAATCGTTGAATCCGTTCTGTTGCCACTTATTTTTGTGTTTAATATTATAATATCTACACATTGTGTAAAAACTTTATATAATTTCTTTTCATTGATTAATGTTTTTCTTTTATTTCTTATATAACACTGGATTAAGATTTTGCTACGGAGGAGAATCCACATGATCGAGACTAAATCACGTTGATTATCAATCTGAATTCCGAATTTGCCCAGTGCGTCAGGATTCAAAGTTGTATGCAGGGTCTTTTTTTTTTCTGAAACATGCAATTTGTGATGCCCAGCAACATCCAACCCAATTGTATGATATGATATTTATGATAAACGTCATGAATCATGTGGAAGCCTTTTTAGTTTTGATATGGCATCCATTGCACAGCTGTCCGTCCCAGGGAGAGGGATCCCTCACATGAGTCTCTCCTCAATTAATCAATCAATCAAATTTTATTTGTATAGCCCATATTCACAAATTGCAATTTGCCTCATAGGGCTTTCCCGGAGGTGTCTTTATTTCCCCTGTTAAAAAAGGTTTTTTGGCAGTTTTTCCTCACCCCTGTTGAGGGTGTAGGTCAGAGGTCAGAAGATGTCACACCCTGTACTCTTTGTTAAAGCCCTATGAGGCAAATTGCAATTTGTGAATATGGGCTATACAAATAAAATTTGATTGATTGATTGATTGATTGATGTGATGAAGCATACACTTCTGACTGCTATTAAAAAAACTATTAGAATTTTTGCATTATCATAAAAACGACCCACATATTTAGATAATATGGTTTGGCATTAACAACAGCGACTCAAAAATAAATAAATAAAACTATCAGGAGTGATTCTGGTGAAACACTAATCTGTGACAAGTACAGCCGAGCTCTTTGATTTAATTGCAAGGCGGTGCATTTTTGTCACGAAACAACCATTCTGGCTTAATTACAGCAGGGTTTTGTGTTTCTCTGCCTTTATTCCAGCACGCGTGGCACAGCATGCTAATGAGCTAATGCAGCCCCACTGTTACTGCAATTAGGAGCGTGTGCAGCGGCTAATGTGGGGAAGTAGTCGCTAACATTAAGGACTAATAGGAACAGGTGTCTGCTGGAGCTGCTCTCTGTATAAGGCTGGGGGGCATGGTAACACCTCAGAAATGCACTGGGTCTAACAGGAAGAAGAGCGAAAAAACATATCCCAGAATGCATTGCACAGATGGTAGAGGAGTAGATTCACTGCTTCTCGAAAAGCAGGAGTCACAAGAAATATCTTTTGTTTCACTTTATGGTTAGTTTATTTCTCATCCGCTACCTTTTCCCGTCTTATTTTATTTTATTAACATATGCATGAATCTACCACCACTCCAAGACACACACACACATACACACACACACACATACTCTTATTTGCTGGTGCGGCGTGCCAGTCTATCACAGCAAATGGCTGTTTTTATTTCAATTTCACAAAATTGGATTTTAATGAATTCCACAATGAATAACCAAGCAAGAAATTATTTTCCAATATCCTCCCATGATATTTCACCATCCCTCTGTATTAGTGGAATTAATACATGGAGCGTGCTGGAGATGCCGCATCAGGTGATGCAGGATTTGATTAGGAGTTTAAAGTTTTCAACGAATTAGGTGTTGGGGGGCACAATCATGGTTTCTTTTTATTTTTTAATCTAGGAAAAAATCCTTCAAGCAGCAGCAGGGAATACTAAATGGCTGGAATTTGATTAGCATACGAGACAAGAGCCTTTGCCACTTCCTCTCACGTTCCTCTCAGCACTCTGAAGGACACATGCAGTGGTACGTCCATCTCTGGTGGCGTGGGGAACATGGGAGATTTGCAGTGCGCAAACATGCACTGAATATGAAACTGCTTTTGTTTTGCATCCATTCTGCAGGAATTGCTCTCGGATTGTGGTCTGGTGTGATAAGATGAAAGGCAAGAGGTCTGCATGAAAATAACAAAATGCATAATGCTCAGGGTTTGTACAGGGTGCTTTGTTAACTCTTTGCCAGGAAAATATCTTGGTCTTGTAAAACCTTGCTATTTTTTACTATCTTGAAATACTGTCTTAAAAATGACCATCAATATGAAGCAACTTGTAACTGAAGTAACAACTTAATGTTAGTGTGGTAATACATTGAGATTTTGAAGTCACTAATTTTTGAGATTTAATTCACAACTATTTTGTTTTGATTTTGTTCACTCAGAAGCACAACAGACAGATTGGGGGATATGCCTTTATATCCCATTCTCTATCTTTGTTTGCGCTGTCTCAGTTGTCAGAATGGCTCTTTTTGTTTTAGTATGTAGAGTTTCTACAGTAACACCAGTTGTTCCACTAAGGAAAGCATGTGGCAGACAAAATTCCAAGGTCTTATATGGACCTCATCACAACTGATGGAGTCAGGAATTATTCTAAAGCCATTACATTACATTGTTCCAAGCAAAAAAGACAAATGCATTTACAACTGCAGGGGTTATAGAATAGGTAATATGGGCTTGGATGTTTGGGGTCAACGTGGCAGTAAGAAGCCATTGTTTTACATCTGGCTGTACAAGACTTGGCAGTATAGAAATACAACTGAACGACCATGTTCGGGAAAAAAATCTGAAAATGAAAAGAATCAGTAACGATACAGTGGAGAGACAGATATTTGGGGTGTGTAGATTGGTCCTACCAAAATCATTATTGATGCACATTATGATCCACGTGCAACCAGGTGTCAGTGAGTCTTCCATATATAATCATCAGTTATTAAGTTACTAATACAACAAGATCAATGATGCCCTCTTTGATTTTAGCAGGTGACAATGTTTATTCTATATAATAAACAATAAGGAAATCAAACAATAACCTATATTTTGTTTCCTTGTTGTCTGGTGCAATCATGATTATTCATCAAATTATTATCAGCACTACGAACAGCTGTAATTGGCCATTTGATTAATATTTGTGTGAATGGCGCTGTCTAGTATTTATTTTTTTATTACTTTATAAGTATTCTTCAGTTTTGTTGTGCAAACTAGGGAAAACAACATTTAACCACCTACTGTACGTACATACACCCAATAGAACCAATGTGGCATACAGAAATAATATAGTTTGTTTATATTGCTTTTTGTATCACACACACACAAACAGTGTGTATCTTTATCCCTCTGAGAGAAGAGGCAGGAGGTTGGGGTTGTCTCCTCCATCTCCTTCTGTGTGCTCTATGTCTTTCATTGCTTCTCCTCCTAATCAGGGATTTAATTAGTATTTGCCAAACAAGTGGTTTCTCCTTGAGCAGAAACAATGGCGAACAGGGATGTGAGTGGACACTGGGTGGCTGTGTCGCACATCATGCATGCACAGTTAGAGAACAAGGGTCAGAGTGACAACAACTTGTAATATGCAGAGATGAAACAGTACGTCAATGAATAGACATGAGTGTAGGGTTATACACTGTGTTAGGCCTCTTAGTTGCTATTGTTCAGTGGAACGTTGCTGTTTATTACTAAGAATGGGAGCTTTTCTCAATGATAGTTGATCTTAAGATACATGTATTTTTCATTAATCTGATGGTGGATTAGTGGTGATCATAACTGCCTTCTCAGCAGTAAATCATACTGCTTAGTACAATTTACTGCAGTAACTCGTACATTTGTACAAACGACACTGGGCGACAGTTTAACAGCACTGCTTTTTTGTGCATTTGCTGTTTGGCTTCAGTGTTTGCATTGGTTTCCTTCTGAACAAAGGTTATTATGAAATCATTATACATGTATTATTACATGCAGATTCCCCCAGGCATGTTGAATTGCGTTGTTGTTTAGACAGACAGTGAGCTGAAATCAGGAAGTAGTGTGAAAAACGCTTCTCCAAAAGCATGAGCCTAATGGTGGTGCCGTAATTAAGCTTTTTGCTTTCCTGGTACAATTGCTTATCTATGTCCAATTACCGTAAATTAAATTAATTCCTAGCATAATGTAGACTTTTAATTTAGTCTGCGAACATACATAGATGTAAAATGTGACTGTGGATTTGCAGAATATAAAGAAACCATTACCTGAAGACATCAATTATTTATCTATTATTTATTTACTTTTCACTGGAACTTAAGAAATACACTATTATTGTTTCTGGACACTATAAGTTACTAATACTATGATAAAATATGCATTTTTTGAAAAATTGCATGTGGCAGTTAAATAAAAATCATCCATTAATAATACACTAACAGCGAGTACATATTTTTCCATCAGAATTCCTTACTTTATTATTTCATTGACCAGTTTCACCGGGTCACTGAATGATGACCTACATAACCTGGATGGAAAGAGGACTGGCTGAAAATCTAAAATTCAAAGTGCTGTAAGTATCGAACCTGTATTTTATGTTCATTTCGTCACAGCCCTTGACCAACAGTTTTCCTTGTAAATCAAACCAAACGCTGGACTTCTGTTTGTTTTTGTTTTTCCTGTCCTCTTTCTTTATTCCCTTCCACCCACCATTCAGGCTTTCCATGGATAAAGGCCTTTTCCCTTCCTCCCGCAGTGAAGGCACTATCAAGTGAGATTAAGTGACTTTGTAAGTCATCAAGGCCACGTCTGGTAATATCGATCTGGTATACAGGGTGAAATAGGGTGATCATTGGAGAAGTAATTATAACGAGCCTCAGCCCCGCTCCTCTTTCTAGCTGTTTATCAGTGCGCTCATTAAAAGACACTGGCGGGCAGGCGGGACCTGTCTCTCCATTTGCCAGCCGACCACACAGTAAAAGTCGGTGGGTCATGGCTCTCAGTTGGGTGATAAGCGGCAAGCGCCAAATTGGAGTAGGACTGATTACATCCCCGAGGAGATGTGTGATGAAGCTCTTAGCTCAGTCCGAGCTGTCTACTTCTATTCCATCCAGCACTCCATCTCTTTTAGCCCTCCTCTATCATCGCTCTGTTAACTCTGCCGTTACTCTGCCTGTGCTTGGACGTCACTCCTCTGACTCACGCGTTAAAGCAGGGGATGGACGCCACCTCCTGATTGGTCCTGAATTTACCACGGTTTGAGGCTGCCACGAGTCTTTATGGCATAAGTGTATAAATGGCGTTAAAAAAAAAGTGTGATTCAGAAACAAAGATATACTTTTTATCCCCTCAAAGTGTAAACTTCTTAAAAATGAGTGACTCGATCTCTTGTGATAACATATCATTTTCTCTCAGACCTCTCCTGTCCATATAGTATATTTTCCTGAAAAAACTGCTGTGTGTGTGTGAGTGTGCTGGGGTGCATTTCATCAAAAAAGCATGAGTTTTGTTTCTATGACAACAGCACATGACGACATATCGGCAGCCTCACTGAATGATAGACTCGCATCACCTTTTGTTTTATGATATTTTTCCGACCAGCCGGAGGCAGCTTGCCCCGGTACTGCGTATGGGTGAGCTGCTCACATCCCAGTCTGAGCCATGTTGTTGTGTTCTGTTCCCTGCACAGTTAACAACAAGGGTGATGAGGCCCCTCCCGTCTGATTGGTTCCATTAAAATGAGTCATGTAAAAAAGTAAAAGTACAAACAGCTCTATCAGCAGCAATTTTTATTATTTTCTATTTCAGTACCAGCACATGGCAGATTCATGTGATTTATTAAAACCCTCAGACGTCTTCATGGACGGGAGACTCAGTGCAGTGGTTCATCTGCTGAATCAAACCCATCTGAACATAATGTCTTCAGACATTAACTGGTACATGAGGCAGGTTCTGGTGACCGACGAGACTGAAGTTACTCAATGGTGCCATCTTGAGGCTGAAAGTTAGTATGACATGGTGTGAGAGAGAAGCGAGTAATAAAATAAGATCGACGCGTCATCGAAAATCGAATTAACTGTATTCTTTTGGATGAACAAACGAATCATTTCAGCTCCATTCACAGAAAACATCTGACTCACACTGGTGTCAGGTTGACTGGAGGTGTTTGCCAAGAGTATGTCATTAATCTGCATTAGATCTTTCTTGACTTGGACCAGCTGCAGTTTTATGTGGAATGAGGAGTGAAGGTTTGCAGAAGTGAGAACATCGGATCTGGGAGAGAATTTCCGAAGTTGGTGTGAATCTGGTCACGTTGCTCCATGATGACGCTGAAGAGGCAAACAGTCAAAGCCACCGTGGTACCAAAGAGAGAAGATGCAGGCTTTAGTAGCATCAGAGCTGACAGGGCCCCATCCCCAGGAGCCCTGCTGTCAAACCCAGCTGCTCCTTAATAATGTACCTGCATCACCTGCAGCAGTTACAGTGCTGTGTGGGGTCCCACTCCTTCGCTGGCCCTGGAAACACCAAACATAACGCCTGAGGGCACGTCAACAGAAAGCATCAATTAAACAAGGACAACTCCTCACGGCTTTTGTAGCAAAGCTTTAATACAGTTGTGTTTACTTTCATAGGAAAACATAGCCACAGGGCATGAAAGTATGTGTGGTTAAGGATATGGCATGGTGGTGGTGGTGGTGGTGGTGGGGAAGGGGGGGGGGGCGTAAAGGAGGATACTGTGGCTTCAGAGCCGTACACCAGCCGTCTGAGCAAATTCCCAGAAACAACACCACACTCAACAAATGCTACAATAACAATGTAAGTTGTGACAAGTTTTCTTCAGCAAACAAATACAACTTAACTTTCCTCACCCTAATTAAAAAAAAACAAAAAAAAAAACAGACGGGCTCTTTCCTCTGTGGAGGGCCAATTAGCTCACCAATGACTCGGACTCTATTCCGGGGAGGATTTGCTTCATGCCACTGTTTACCTTCCCTTGATGTTTCTTAATGAGCAGGGGGCCGGACAATAATCAGCCACACCTGTACCTCTGAGAATACTCACACAGGCCAGTTCCACCCACAGCTTTCAAACACTTCACAAAAGTACAACGCAACATAAGGCTTATGGCCATCTTAGATTTTCCACTCTGCTTTATTCCACACTGCATATCGCCATTATTAAAGAATAGGCTGTAGGTAGGTGTGTATTTTCCCAGCACACTGTATAAAGGGCCATGCAAGCCATGATTACATCTACACTACTAAGCGCAGAGCAGATTATCTGCTTCCTGTTTACACCAGCACCTGTATGTTAGTGGTCATGTGATATACACTACTCACAAAAAGTTCGGGATATTCCGATTCCGAATGCACCTAAAATGCGATGAACTTAATTTGACCTTCTCTAAACTTTTGAATGCACATGTCCAACTGTTGAGTGTTTCAGGACTTATTCACAACAACAACAACAACAACAACAACAAGTGTGTGATCCATGAATCAACCTCTAAATGTTCTGGTTCAACGACAGTGTGTATTTAAACAGTCCTCTTCATCATGCTGTTCATATTTTGACATCATGAGACCATGATGCTTGAGGACACACAAGTTATTGAGACATTTTTTTGTTGTAGTATACCCACCACTATTGTTGGCTTTGGTTTCAATAAATTGCTTGATTTGAAGAAATTACCACTGCATGCTTCTGCTTAAATGCTCTCCTTTTATGATATACAGTGGACCCTCGCTATAACGCGGTTCATCTTTTTCGGCTTTGCTGTTTCACGGATTTTTTTAGTGCAGTTTGTTATGCTTTTTTTTTTTTACAGTGTATGAACGCGCATTGTGCTCTGTGTCCTGATTGGCTAAGGGACTGTAGGCCAATGTCAATCAGTCTCCTCCGTGCCTCGTCTCTGTCCAGTACAGAATGCGTTCAGCTTGGCAAATTTACATGTTTGCATATTGTCTCCACGACAAAACCCACAATGTCGACGAAACGTTCTGCACCGACAAAGACACCTGCACCACGGCC
>JAFBJQ010000997.1:84718-98049 GCA_016785345.1 Trinectes maculatus
GTAAACTCTTATTGTAGGGTGGTGTTATAGCGACATCTAGTGGCACAATGTATGCACAATGGCACAATGAATGTATGTTCCGACTAACGTCGAAATTCGGTTACGACACATTCTCAGGAACGGATCTCCGTCGTAACACGAGGACCCCCTGTATTTGATATTTATAGGAAAGTTGTCAGGAAATATAAAAATAAAAACTCCACTCCTCATCTAGATGAGTCTGACAATGTTGTCTCAAATGGCAAATTAACAAAACATGACATAAGCACACTGCTGTCGACAATATTTTTTAACCAGGAGTTGAACTTTCCCAAAATCTCTTCCTTTGCTGCAGTACAGTGGAGCTTATAAAGCTGTCTCTCTCTCTCTCCTCTTCCTCAGTGTTGCCAAGCAGCCTCAGCAACATTGTTTCTCTCTCAGTTGCCCCCTGCCTTTGCTTTGTATTTTCTCGCACGAAACACCACTCTCAACACCAACACCAAGTTTGCTTTGACAGGCGACCTTCGACAGAGATCTCCGAGTCTGTAGCCACATCCACCACTGGCTTTACCAGGAGGAGGAAATCCATGATCAGAGACAGCAGCCAGCTCCAAGGCCTCCATAACAACGAGGCTTCGCTCCTCATTTATTTCCAAGATTCTTCAGGGTCATTATTTTCTTTTTAAAACAGCCAGTTCATAATGCACCAGCTTTAAGCTTATTTCACCATGTTAACTCCTACTCACCCATTTTCACCAGAACGTTAGATTATTACTGATGTATATGATGAAATGTATTTAAAATGCATTTGATATCATACTTCACACACATAGTATTAACGCAACTCCCCACAATTTGATTTTATTTTTCAAACAAAATGACGCATGAGCACATTTTAAAAGCATATGTTGAAAAGGTGAGAAGAAGATTGGGATCCTGTGCTGATCCCTCGTCTTTATTTGAACCCTTCATTGTGCAGGTGATCATTATTACCTCTCAGTGATTTCACATTTTCACAGAAATCGGAAATAATCCTTATCCCTTTCTCGTCAAGATGTTTACTCATCTAAATTCTGTTCGTCTATTCACATTATTTACCAAAGCACAGAAATGAAACATCTGAGACCTTCCTCTAGAAGCAGAATAAGGGCACTGTGAAACTGTAATTACATATCAAAAAGGTTTGGAATTTTTTTTTCAACAGAGCAGAAGACATGACATGCTTCATGCTGCCTGAGTTTGTTGAGATGTGTGAGATTTCAGTTTTAATGTGATGGCCGTGACGTTTATTTCAGATGGCTGGTATCTGGTATGATGATGATGATGATGATGATGATGATGATGATGATGATGATGATGATGATGATGATGAGTTGGCCTGTATGAATTATGTCTGTGGTTCCAACACAGGAATAGATAAATTGCATTTCCCGGTGTGCCCTTCCATAGTTTTGAGTAGTAACTGTAGGAAGATAAGCTGACACGTATGGCAACAAGACAAATCCTTCACTGATTCTCCACTCTGAATGTAGTTTTTGAGCTTCACCAAGAACAATATGTCTTTGCAAGATGATTTGTCCTTGTAGCTCATCCAGTGGAGCTGCTTTCCTGGAATCTGGCTTCTCTGCATCATGTGTCCATTTCTCCAGCACAACAGCGTCTGCATCGGAAAGCGTCTGCATCTGTTTTCTTGTCTCCATGATGCTTGTCAGTGATGACATATAACACATATTATATGGTACCATGACCGGACAGTAATATAGACAGAAGGGACCACCCCTTTGTAGAACATAGTCTACTCAGCCGTTCCTGACCTCCAAGAGGCCTTCATCAGAGTTCTGCAAAGGCTGATCCATGAGTCATGGAAAGCACTTCCTGTTGCCACAGAGTAACACCTGACACCCCTGTGCTCCCACTACAATCCCACTGCCCAGTAGAATATGTTGTCTCTGTGCCTCCGGAGTCCATGTTTTCCTTAGTAAATACATCCTGATAATGATATTACAATGATATTGTGAATACTTCTCTAATATCATCATTATTTTTATCAGATGCATTAGTTCCATTCAAAATGCATTTTATACAACTGCTGACGACCAAACATAATACACGACACACCCGCCACCTACCTCTCTTCCTGGCTGCAGGTAAAAAAAAAAATCCAACAATCCCTTCCTCACTTTGTTTCCTTCATCTGAAATCATGCGGAAAATGTGGGATCGCAGAGACGTGGTGTGTTTATGTTTTGTGGTCAACCAAATACGCACCTATGTGGGTATACAAAGATATTTGGCATTTTGAACAGTGTCAGTGCACTGACACTGTAACAACTTCATGAAGTTGATGTGTCACCAAACAGCTGTAATGTGATGATTGTGGGATACCCACTGACACTTTGTCAAGATACAATTGTATAATTGTAACATTAGATTATAGTGTTTTTGGTTTGGTTTGCATGAGGGGAATTTAATTCAATTCACAATGTGCCTGTCATGTCTTGTCTGTTTTGTCGGTGACTTCCTGTTTTATTTTGTAACCCTACTCGCCTCACGTTTTAGGTCACTTCCCACTTCCCTTCATGTGTTTCCCGCTGGTCTGATTGTCATCCCCGCCCTGATTGTTTCCACCTGTTCCCCTTACCTTCATGTGTTAAATAGTCTGCGTTCCCTTTGTCTTGTGCCAGTGTGTCTTTGTCTGTTGACCAGATATCATGAGCATTCTCTTTTCAAGCCATAGTCTATGCAATCGCAGTCCGTAAGCCGATTTTCCTCTTTACGAGTGATTTTTTTGGTTGTAATTTTCATAGCTTATGTTTCCAAGCCATAGCTTTAGTTTTACCATAGCCAGTTAGTTTTCCTCTAATAGAGTGATTTTGTTTTGCACTACTTATCGCAGTTAGGTTTTCCTCCCTTTTGGAGCGTTTTTTGTAGATATTAGTGTTTGCATTTTTATAGCTGTTTAGTTTTCCTAGGAGTGTTTAGTTTAAGTTTCGTAGCTCTGATTTGATCACTCTGTAAAGAGAACTTGTTTTCAATAAAACCTGTGGAACTAGTCTCTGCATCTGGGTCCTGTTTTTGTCCTGGCCTGACAAAAAGTCTTCTATCCATCTTTTTCTCTGATTCAGGAGCTTTTGTAACTTGAATTTGACTTTGAGTACCTCTGATCTACCATAATAAGCGGGATTAACCTGAAAACACATGTGGGCCTTTTCATTCCAGCCTGGCTCAAATTGATGCAGAGCTGAAATAATTTGGGTCCCAAACTCCCCACACACACAAAGACATCTGAATAATGGCATGTTCATACTGATTAGCTGATAAGCCGGCAAACACACACTGTCCACGTAGAACAACAGACAACAGTGCAGCCTCCGCCTCTAACGAGATGATGGTGATAGTGACTGGACATGTGGTCAGAGCTGGGTGGTGGTGGTGGGGGTGGATGTTGGCAGACAGGGTCCAAGAAAGGCCCTTCTTTAGTATGGAAATAGGGGGTGCGGAGAGCAGATATGATAAAATATCTGACTTTCACAAAAAATGCCAGGGGCTGTTTGGACATCTGCTGTGTAGCTATCTGGCCTCACTGAAACACATGGGAAATCAACATGCACACATTATTTCAGGCAACATGGCCATGGCTCAGCGGTCGACCCACACAGTCACGTATTTAAAGGAGAAATCCTCCCAAAAGAGCAACTGCCGGTGTGTGATACATCCCGGCTCCATTTTGCGCTCATTGCTAAGGATGACTGGCCAATTATAGCCAATGTCATGTCATGTCGAGACAATGCGTTGTCTTTAACATGAAGCGTAAATGTCAGGTGTCAGCGCCGCTCATGTTTTAAGGGGGATGTTTTGCCTCCTGCTCTGATGTTCAGCGATCATAAAGGCAGGACTCCATCACTCAAGAGGCAGAGAAACCTGCTTCTTCAATGCAAAAAAAAAAAAAAGAATAGACCAGAATGCAGTGCAGCAGCCACAAGACATGTTGTAATTCACCACCCTCACTGTGCTTCCAGCTCTTTGCTCTATCCACCTACATGAATAACCCACAGCTGATCAGAAATTCAACACAGCCATATGTGCACTTTGGGCTGAGAGCACTGAGTTGGTGCTGCTTCATACTTTCTCATGTTGTCGAAAGGCTTTTGAGGACAGAGGTAGAATAATTACTTGTTTGGGCAAATAAAAGAACAGCAAGTTACTTTAAAGATGACAAAAAAACTTCCAATCACCCCTGGTTAGAACGTGATCCAAAAAAAAATGGATATGTAGTGTTAATAAATTGCTGTAAGTTTGGAATTATTGAATATATGGGGGGAAATTAGCTGAAATCTACAGTAATTATCATACACACATGTCATCTCTTTTGAACCACTATTTGTAAAAAGGTGGTTAGGTGACAAATTCTAACTGTACAATCTCACAATCATATTGTGTGATTGACTGCCACCATGGTCAACAGTGCAGGAAGTGGCTGCTCTGTGATTGTGGGTCTGCAATGATAAAGTACAAGGACTGCAGGGCAGGAGTTGAGTTTGTAATGTGCATTGATGAGACTTCAGGCTGATGAAGACAGACAAAAAGAAGGACACGCCAAATTACATGAGTCCCTCAACAATTCAGAAGAGATGGTCTCTTCCGAATTGGACCATCCCCAACTATAATCTTTGTCAAAATGTTTTACGTCTACTCTAAAAACGTGGTATGTCAGAGCGAATCAGACCTGCGAAACGATTAATCAAACAGCTGGTTACTGTTGAGATACATAAAGAAAAAGAAAGCAAAGAAAATGTCTTGTCTTTCGTCTCAGACCATGCTTTTTAAAAAATGCCTATCATAGTGAAACACCTCCCTCTTGTGTTCACATTATAGACTACACTGCAAAAATCTGATCATCCAACCTCTTGCCTTATGATGTTGGATAATATCCATTGACAGTGTTATTGCATCTAACACCTTATTCATCTGTCTCCACAACTCTTTTCAAACTTGTTTAACTTGATCAGATTATCAGAGCAGTGATTTCAGGCCCATCAATAGCTGTGGTTAAATAATATTGATGTTGATTGTGCACTGACTTTACTGTCTGAGTCTCAGATGATTCGGCACAAAACCTTGGTTTCAGCATATACTTCATGTCACATCTATTTGACAGCAGCAAAAATCTAGTTAGTTTCATCAAATTCTATGCACTGAACTTTTCCTTTAATTAACTGATTCAGACTTCAAACCAAACTTAAAATCTAGTGCTGTGAGTGAGGTATGGTATGTACATGCATGTTTCTGGCTACGCAGTGGATCAAAACACATCAGTTCTCCAGACAAATGCTTATATGAGGAAGAGGAGGAGCAGCTTTATTGATGGTTTGGTTGACCACAGAGCTTTTCAGAATCCAATAACATTTCCTGGGAACAGAAAACAGAGAAATCCACACACACACAAACACACTGGCGTTCCTCAAACAATAAATAAAACACATGAAAAACACTGCAACTTATTTACATATGAGAGCTGAGATGTGGACTCACAGAAGAATCTGCAGACAAAAAACTACAATGACACAAATGATGACACAAATGATTAGTCTTTGCCCTTTTGTTCTTCATTCTTTTTGGACTCCACATAGTGCAGAGACCCAAGCCCACACTGATGTCACCACTGTGAATGTGCCTTTAATGATGAGGTCAAATCAAAGTGACAGAGCAGAACATTGCTGTCTGAGTTTGTAAATGAAACCCCTTACACTTGCATGCATTTGCATTTGTTTGGTTACAATGCCTCACAATTGCACGCACAACCCGAACATGCAAAAACAACAGGGGGCAAATGTTCTTTTAAACCAAAGCAAGGACAATATCTGTGAGATGAATATCTAGTTGCGCTGAGGTACCACTTAGGAATTGTCAGAAATCATGTTGATGCAGTATATGAAATGGTCAGCTGGCATGTAGGTTTAGCTCTGAACAACCTGTCACTGATTCAGTGCATTTTAGAGCTTTTCTCATGCTTACAAAAAAGTAAGCATGAGATATTTATACACATAAGTACGCCACAGTCAAATTCATTTTTATAGCATGTTCATCAAAAGGAAAAACTGCTTCAAGATATTTTCATGTATATCTCAATATTCTCCCAGACTTGTCTTGCTAAATAACTACTGAATAAAAAGAAGGTATAAATCTTGAAAACCAAATGGTGATATAAACAATACAATCTATGAGAAACAGATGTGTGTCGTTTCATGTCAATATAATATTACAATGAAAGATTTCTAAATTAAAATTCTATGCTATGTATTGTACTACATTTGCCATGGTTAACACCATTTCTGTGATTTTGGTCCAAACTCCTCCACAGACACAGAATATAAGCCGTAAGCATCTGGATGAACTTTATTTGTGAAAATAAATAATCTGTTCCGACAGTTAAATATGCGTTCAGTAAAGACAGAACATATGCTTAGAAGCAGTCTGAGGCACAATTTCACCTGTTTGACTTAGAAGCACATGCTGTTTAAAGTGAAAACTTCAAAGCAGTGAAATTATATTTTCCAAACACAACAGTATGATTAACAGACGAAGCATCATTCTGCCTACAAGGTTCTGCTAAAACCATCATAGTCATGTTGTTTTCTTCATGGCTAAAATGAGGAACGCCATATTTGCAGTCTTTTTGTGTGTGTATGAAAGTGACCCCTGTGTGCAGAGTCCTTTAGGAGGTCCAGCGCCACCAGGCTACCTTCATGCGGTCCCAGACAGCCCCTACAGAGTCAAAGGCGGGACGGACATCCAGGATTGAAAACTGGTGGGTGTCTTTGTTGATTTCACCATCATAGTAGTCAATCACGTAGCGAACCTCCTTCCCACAGCGGTCAATGATCCAGTCATGGCGATCGAATGGCAACTCATAGCTGAGGGTGAAAGTAAGCAGAGAAACTCGTACTTTCACAATATTCTTATTAATGTTAAAAGAGATGAGCATGAAATTAAAAAGATTAATTTATAATTAATTGAATGAATGATACTATCTGAATGAAAGTAGTATCTAGGCATATAAAAGACAACTGCAAACCATTCAGTATAAAAAAACATTCACACTCTATTTTTTGTAATCAAAATCTACGTTATGAAAGGTTTAGGCAGATGAAGCGTGGAAGAGCTCACCCCATCCAGTGGCGGATGCGAGCCCTTGGTGAGAACTCTTTGGCTTTCCCACCAAACCTCTTCAAGGTCGGTCCACATGGACATTCCCTACGAAACAGTGCAAGACAAAAATCTCATCAAATGACTGATGTTTTGCAACAACTGGAAGATAAAATACAAAAATTGACTGTTTTCTGCTGGTTGGCATGCTGCTCCTGTTGCTTCATGACTAACCGTGCATGCAGGGCCTCCCATTTCAGGATCTCCTGCCAGGCCTGCTCATTGTTCGTGTTGTGGATTTTAATGATGCTGGTCATGTCTTGAGGGGCGAGGTCGTCGTCACGCCAGCGCCACCTGCAGGTCAAGGCCACACACAGTAAACCAAGAAAATAACGAAACACTATGACCATTAAAACTAATGTCACAACAGAATAAGCTATTTGTTTTTTTCACCAAATAAAAAGGTAATAAAGTAAAGTATGTTTATTTCAATGAACACGTTTGAACATCAAGGACACTTATCTGTTTGCAATGAAATCTGCCATATTTCTCAGTTGCAGTCCTGCTACAGTGGCTGGTTATGTTTATCAATCAGTTCATTGTACTTATCTAAATGTTTTTCTTTCATATATGTCACTGTTTGTGAATATGCACATTTGACAATTTTTTTGTGAAATAAAAAATTCAGTATTTCCCAATTACAATAACATATATGATGGAAAAAAAAACATTTCATAAGAACTGACCCCTTCCGCAGCATGGCATTCCAGAACATCTGTTCAGATGGATAAACCCAGTTCTTTTCCGCACCATGCCGTGGAATGGTGGACTCCTCTCTGTTGAGTGACAAGGAAAAGGGCTGGTCTGGAGCTGGTGTTTGGTTAGGAGGAGGCATCTGCACGCACACACACACACGCGCACACACACACACATAGGGAGGAAAGTCCAATCAACAACACTGTGCACACTGGAATCATTTGAATGCTGTTGATGGTGTTATCTGTATTTCTTTGAGCATCTTTGTGTAACAGCACCCAAGAAACACTGTGTAACAGAGAACTACAGTGGATGAAGCTTCTGGGTCTTCATGGATGACAGCAGGAGCATGAGGCAAACAGTACTTGACAATGTAGAGGGAGTGACAAGTGAGGGATCCCTCTCATATGATAGGCAGAAGTGAAATGGATGCTGCATATGACGAACACGTCAACAAAATAACAAAACCACAATATCTGAAAATGTGGTGCAAGTACCATATTTGCTGGGTCGATGTCACTCTTCGTGCCTGCGGCAGCTTTCATGGGACACTCCACATACTCATAGGCGCGATCCTGATGGGTTGGACCTGATTTGCTTTTGCGCATAGGACACTCTGATGGAGGAGAGACTACGGGAGACAAAGACACTGATTGAGGCAAGGAGGGCACAATACTATCCTTTCAGTGATTTCAACAATACAACTGATTAAAAACCAGACAATACCACACAGAGGAAAGCACATTTGACAACATCATTTGGTATTTTATGCCAAAACACTGACTGTAACAATGATGCACATACCGTTTGCAGGCTGTGCTTGATGCATAGGGCACTGGGAAGGAGGAGACACTATAAAATACAAATACAAAAATACAACACATTTACACAAGTCAACAATTGCTAAAGATGGTTTGCTATGTCATCGTGCTGTAATAGCATTTAATGGCCTTTCCCTCAATCAGCACTACCTGTATTTGGCTTTGCTTCTTGGTGCATAGGGCAGCCCTGAGGAGGGGTTGCCCTCGAAGCCTCTGTCTGTACTGAAGGTACTGAAGGAACAGCCGGTGTGGATCCGGAGGCTCCCATCCTGTCCTGTTTGACAAAGTAAGACAGCCAGCACACTTTATGTCACAATGCACTGGAAAGCCCTGTGATTAATGCCACTTTGACAACACTAAGTGTGGTTTCTGAACAACATTATCTTATTTTAGACTATTCATCCTATTTATCCAAAGAAAAACAGTCTGTCAGGCTTACAAGAGATCGCCACTGAATATCACCCATACTGCAGCCCGCTCTTGTCACCACTCTGTGCCCTTGAGTAAGGCCCTTAACCCCAACTACTCCCCAGGCACCTTGCATGGCAGCCCACTGCTCCACATGTGTGTGTGATGAGTTAAAAGCAGAGACCAAATTTCGCTGTATAGTGTACTCTGCAAGTGTACTGTGACAATGACAATAAAAAGTTTTCTTCTTTCTTCTTCATTAAATGATCATTAAAAGTAGGCTAGGGAATAAACAAAACAACACTAAATAATGTAAAAAAAAAAAAAAAGACAAATGAGTAGAATAGTAGGCGGTATCAGGAGTTATTTTCTATATTGAGTTTCTACAAAGTAAAGGTTGAGCGGCACAGTGGCTGATGAGTCTGCTACTGTATCCTTGAGTAACCTCACAGTTAACATTATGTAGTACAGCTACCACTACATAATACAGCAACGTTAACTATAGCCTGTTTACGGAACACCTTGCTTGATTAAAGTGTATTAACACATTCAAACAATCCGAATTGGTAAATCGCGTATTCGAGAATTCAGTAGCAATCGACAATGGCTCTTTTCACATCGCGTTAGCCATCCTGGCTAACAGTTATGCTAACACTAGCTGTCTTCTTTACGTTTCTTTTTAAAAATGGAAGCTAATGCTGATTTGGGGACCACACTTATTAATCGAATGGGCCTATATACAGACGAAACATTCAACACGAGGGCATTAACTTACCTGTCGTGTTAGTCCGTACTGGAGTGTTTTCCTCTCGGGTTACTAAACCAATGTCAACGTGCAGGACAACCGGTCTGTTTCCCATATGAGGTTGCACAACTGAGGGCTTCCACGTGCCGTACGTAGCCGTTGACGTCATTGCGTTAAGCTAGTGATAGCGCCTTTAAAGTTAAATAACAACAAAACTTACCTTTGGTCTTTCGTTTAGACTGAGTTGAACTGGAGTTTATTCAATATACTGCCCTGGTGTGTTTTATATTGATCATTCATACAAACTTTATATGAATAATCAATATAAAATATGAGACACGTCTCATATTTTATATTATATATTATAAACGATAAAATATGAGACACGTCTTTCACTGTAGTCTGACAACACAACATAAGCTTAGTAAACAGTAATTGACTTATTAATAAATAATTGTTGAGTAGCAATTGGTAGTTAACATTAATTCACCGACAATTGGCTAATTAACAGTTGTTAGTACATCAAAGACCTGTCGTAAATTTATCACATTATATTATACTATATTTCCTATAGTTTTAAACGAAAGTTTTTAAAGTCTTAATTTTTTGTTAACTTTTTAAACTTTTTTAACTGTTATATTCATTACCAGTTGTGTGACTGAACACAGTTCATTGCGTAGTTGAGGCGGCCGTCCACTAGGTAGCGCCAACACGCCACCTTATTAAAATATTTTATGTAAACACTGAGGTCAGTTGTAGAGGATAGTGCCTATTTCCTCCTGACTACCAGTAGTTGAGCAAAACCTGAATATCTCCCAACCACTACATACGACAGAATTAACTCATTTTGTCATATAAAGAGGACATTTAGGGCTTTTCAGTGATACCAAATATAAGAGTTTGGGGCTTTGGTACCTTTCCCTGAAACAATATTTTTTCCTAGTAGTCATGAGGATATACAAGGTCAAATTATTTAAATCATCTTAATTATCAAACTCCTTATCATCTGCCACTCCTATAGTTCAATTAAGTTACTCAAGATAGATCTTAGATTGAAATAAGTAGTCATAATAACAGTAATAGAAGGAAAATAAGAGATTTAAAACTTTAAATGCATATCACACAGGACCCAAGGGGATGTTGACTGTTTTTCTTTTCATTTTGCTTTTTTTTTTTTTGGCTGGTGCTCTCAGTAAAGCTGAAAAGTTTATCAGAACCAGAACATTTCAGATGGTTTCCTTCTTGGAAATCAACAGCAGAATTTTTTTTTTTCAAGGTATGTGTAAATACCTGTCTGGTTATTAATTTCACCTTTTCTTTTTCCTTTTCTTTTGTAAAGTACAATACTGCTACTGGTATGCAAAAACTACACCAGAGTGTAAAATGAATGTACTTTTAGTGCAAACTGGTAAATCCTCCCTATATTGCTTATATTGTGTTTTTCAAGATGTTTCAGAAATAAAAAAATGTGGTGTTCAAAATGTGTGTTGAAATCAAACTGAAAAGGAAATTCTCTGCCAGTATGTGTATATTTATATTTCATTTTGCTGTTTGAGACCATTATGGAGATAAAAGTCCCTTGGATAGCCTGTGTAATCTTACTAATGCATACGGGTATTTTCAAAACAAAATTAATTACATGCTAAGCTGCTCATAACATTGAGTAATGTTCATCTAAGAGCAATTTACCATTTGATAAAGTTGTATTGTAAATCACAACTGTTTTAGTTTATTTATGTGTTTGTGTTGAAGCCCCACACTGCTCTGTTACGTTTTGTGTGCTTGTGGGTGTTGACCAGATTTTTAATATTGTGAAACTAATTTAGATACCAAATAATTACTATGGGTGCAGCTCTAATTGTTGTTTGTATGTGTGATTAATGGGAGTCTTTGCTGTCTTACTGCAAAGACCAGACAAGAGAGAGTGGTCATATTGTTGTAGAACAATTCAGTATCACTTACTGAAAGTATCAACAATATTAAAATCTGAATATCAATATAAGTGTCAACATACACTTAAAGTGTACTATCAACACTTTAAGTGTTGTTTGACACTTTTAAGTGTTGATAGTACCTGAGGTATCTCCTCTCCTAAATCCCTGCCTTCGCACAGGTTTGTTTGTGTCAAACATACTAAAGCAGAACTTTCATAATTTCTTCCAAAAGTTAGGTATAAGACGGTTGTGTAATGCCGCTACACTGGCTTAAAGACCTGTGTAAGATCTGAGGAAAGTTAGTGCATATGTCTGGAGCCTGTAGAGGTGGAGGTGTAGCTCATTAGTTCTATTTGTGACTGAGTGTTTACATGGTTTCTTGCGTGGCTGTGATTCCCTTGCAGCTGATCTATATTACTTTGGTACTATCATGGTATGTTTTATAATTACCATCACCTTTACCCTGACACAGTGTTCGTCCAGACATACAGCTACATTGACTTGTGTTGCTACATTTGCTTTCGTTTAGAGTATTCTGAGACATTCTGTGAGCGACATAACCAGATTTTATACACATGGTAACCACATGGACCAACATACACTTGTCACATGAGGGATAGAGTTAAAAAACATAAATTGCACAAACACAGATTGAAAATAATAGACTTTTTCTTGAAGACTCAACTTCAAAAAGACTTGAAATTTGGCTTAACACCATTTAAAATGTCTTTATTTGGACAGTAAACTTTTGACACAGACATGCTTAAAGTTCACCAAATGAGATGCATTTTTTTTCTTTTCATAACATTTGAATCAACAGTGTGAGGAAAGCAGATTAAAGGCTTCTCAAACACAAAGCTAACATGGGACCTATTTTTCTTGAGGTATGGGCAAGTATGGCACCTGGTGGTGCTGTTGGTTGGTCTTGATTGGATCGTCTTGATTGGTTACTTTTTGATTTTTTTTAAGGTCTCAGCGTTAAGGTAGAAATGAAGTTGGTTTAGACTAGGTACATGACTGTGGAAATCAGATCCCAGACCTGTAACTAATAACATACGATGAAATTAGCCTTTTGGTGAATGAGAAAAAAGTAGACAAGTCAGTCCGTTTCTACTGCTTATCCTTCTACAAGCAAGTGAACACAGTAGATTTTAGTAGAGGTTTAACAGGCCTTTTCTGGCCTGTATCACAGACATGTTTCTTCATTGCTTTGTAGTTCTGATTAATCCCAGTGCATTCACAGCTGGGACTGAAATGATGATGAATGTTATTTTCAGCCCTCTGTTTTGAGATGTTTTTTCCAAACTCACCCTGTCTTTATTTTATCTGTTTCATTTCCTCTCTCTTTGGCTTTGATCAGACACATGAGAGAACAGACAAGTCTGGTTTTGAAACTCAACTGGAGTCAGTTTTACACAGACTGACCCCTTAGAGCGAGAGAAACATACATTATTTGTATTTTAAACATAGTAGGTACCAACTACACCAACAGTCTATCTATCTGTCTATCTATCTATCTGTCTGTCTGTCTGTCTGTCTGTCT
>JAFBJQ010000997.1:98208-244496 GCA_016785345.1 Trinectes maculatus
ATATCAACCCCTACGGTGTGTCAAGAGGTACCAAAGGCAATTCACAATAATAAATTCTTATTTTAGCGTGGTATTATAGCGACATCTAGTGGCACAACTTATTATCTACATACAAATACATGAATGTGTGTTCCGACTAACGTCGAAATTCGGTTACGACACATTCTCAGGAACGGATCTCCGTCGTAACTCGAGGACCCCCTGTATTTGAAATCTTTTAAATTGCAGCATTTCATGGCCATCTGATGTGACGGAAAGTACACCAAACATCTTCTTTTCAAATGAAAATATAGCTCGGAATACATTTGGCTGGAAAATGAGAGTGTAACTGTCTAGTCAAAGTCTGAATACCTTTCACTGACCCTCATACACAAGGGTCAACAAGACAAACAAGAGAAAAATGCACAAAATGAAAAAAAGAAAACAAAAAACAAAAACAGTCTGTCTAAATCCAGTCCAGTGTTGTTATTTCTGGGTTGAAGTGGTCTGGAAACAGCTTTATACCACAGACCACTTTTTTTTGTGGTGAAATTGTTCTGTTTTTAGCAGAAAATTACAGCTTGTGCTCTGTCAGTGGAGGGCAGCCCTGTGGACTCGGGTTTGGCTGAGAATAAACAACGGTGCAGCATCACAGAACTGTCGCACTTAGAAGTACAACAATATGGACTCGTCTGTTTGTCGAAATTATGTTGATTTTTTTTGCCCACAAGCCACCAGTACAGACAGTGTGTTAGTGTTAGGATGTTGATATGGCTGTCTATAGAAGACTCAACGATTCAATATATTTATAAAGTACTACAGTAAGTGCGATCCAAAAGGAGTCTCTTGTACTGACAAATAGAATATGAGTATGATTATTATTATTAACCAACTCAACCCTGCTGTGTTTTAGCATCATTCAGCTCATTGTTTCAGTTTTTGGATCCGAACACCTTTTACTGTTTGGCTCAGTCTCACCATCCTCAAACACCTGGTTACCAGCAACAGCAGTTTGAAATCAAAAAGCTGTCATAAATACACTGGACTTTACTTTTCCATCCCCAGTTAGTTAGTATTTACTGACTTAAGTATGTTTCCAATATAATAGACCGTCCTGGCTCCGCATGAATGTCCACATTGCATTAAATGTTATTAGTTATTATTTTGGTAAACCATTGTGAGCAATATGTGTCATCATAGATTGAGCCAACGTGCCACCTTTTTGCATACAGTCTGCAGGTGCAACACAAGAAGCGCACCTATACTTGTAAATAAAAAGAGGACATGAGCTGGAAAACTAATGTGTGTTGCTGTTCAGAGTTGGTGACTGCGGCAGCTGCAGCCTGGACCCCACAGCACTGACTTCACACCATTTTTTTCACAAAGAGATAAATACATTCCTCTGCACACTGTGTGAAGTTGGCATGTTTTCCACATAGACATGCGGCCAGCTGCATCCACCCTATTTGTACAGCATGGGGATTAATAGTCAGACAGGGAGAGCAGAGAACTGGTAATTGTGGCCTTTCGAGTTTCTTTTTATAGATGTTTTTCAAACAGGGCAAGGGCTCTGTGGCAAGATGTATTATTTGGTACGTAGATAGACAGACGTACAGGCTGCGGATGACATTTGTTGAAGCTGAAATGGTTTTGTAGAGGCTGGAGGTTAAATTCAGTTGATCAGGGGTTCTCAAACTATTTGGGGCCAGGAACCCCTTACAGGAGGGAATTTTTTTTTATGAACACCCTCACCCCAGGCTGAAGCTGTATTTATAACCATCCATCCATCAGAACATAACTTTTTATTCCTCTAACTTACCAGCTTTATCTAGACCCCGCCCTCCCTCTTTCAAAACAAATATCAAAAAAATTCTCACAGATTAATTAAATCTTGTGAATTGTGAGCCAGAGCTGTGTACATGAAATGACCAGTGTCAGAACACAACAGATAAAGGATCAGAGTTGAGTCAATGAATCCACCTGGATAGTCTCATTTCCATTGACATATTTATACTGTCATTGACATTTCATGCTGACTGTGGAGGTTTGTCCGATCCGAGTGAGTGACATCGGCTCACCGCAGCCTTCGGTGTCCCTCCAGCTGATCAATGAGAAATGACCTCAATTGGAGACGCTGCTGTTCGGTGGAGTCTCTACGACTGGGGCTGTCGGCCTAAGCACAGACTCTGACTCTTTTTCTCTGACTCACCCCCCAATACCCCAACCCCTCTCTCTCAGAGCAAGTTTGGCTCAATGGTCTCCCATAAAAGCAAAAAAAAAACAGTGCAGGATTGTTTTATTGCTGTCTTCAAAATGTATGGATTTAGCACCATATAAACAGTTAAATTCAATACCACAAATACATTCCACTTTGTGCCTGCTCGCTGCGCGTGACAGAATTTCTATCCTTTAGCATATTTTAACTTTTGTTCTGTTTTCGTGACTTTGTGAGGCACATTGCACAAGCACAGTGGTCAGTGGTGCAGAGAGCATGGTCTCTGACTTTTGGCAAAACAGCACAACTACAAAACAAAACAATCATGGCAGCGTTTGCAACAGGATGGTATCAGGCAGTATTTTAAAACACAGATTCATTTCCAGAAGTCAAAGTCAAGATTCTGAACAGGGTTTGTTGTTACCTAGTCAGCCTGAGACAGCATACCTGACACCATTATAAATATTTAGTTCTTCTTGTTTTTTAATAAGCAGCAAAAGCCAAGGCTTCAACTGTTTTGAACTGATGCCCTTCACCAATGATAAGTTATTGTTAGTAAACGTTTTGCCATTGTAATTATGACAGTAGCAGAGGAGGAAGACATGTCACAAATATCAACAAAACACAAGATTGTCACACAGGATCCTACTGTCCTGTTTATCTTCTGCGAATAGCTTTTTATACCATTTGACAACCTTGAACATACGCTCCTCATTGCAATAGTAAGGCCTTTCATTTAAAGAAATATTATGAAAATAATAAAAAGGAATATTACCTTCTTTAAAAGCATTACTCAGTTGAATCCTGAGGTCACTTAGAAGTAGAGCCAAACAGCAGTTTCCATAGCAACCAACGTTGAAGCACAGTCCCTACACATGTTGCAGAGTATGTGTTACCTCGATTGAAAGAAACAAGTTCCCATGTGTACCTCTAGGAGCAGCACAGGTTAAATGTGGTTTAATGTAGGCTTTTCACACATGTATGGATATGATGTGGTTCAATGAGGACTAACAGCGTCAGGATGTTAGAGGTGATGTTGAAGTCTGGGGTTGAATATTTGTGGGCCTCCACTGGGGGCGATGGCTGCAGGATTGAGGCCACTCTCCTCTGGTATACTCTTTCTGGACTCTTGTACATGCATCAGTATTATTAGTATCAGTAATAGTATTATTAGTATTTATTATTAAGTATTAGTATTAATATTAGTATTAAAAAGTATTATTAGTATTAATAATTATATACTTATTATTATCATACTGGTTGCTGTTGTTCTGTTTATCTTGTTTTGTCTGTTTTCATACCCTGCTCCCTCCACATAATTCCAAATCCCAAACATTATTTCATTTCTGTAACTGACCATGCAGTGCAGATTAATTTGAAATTCAATAGTTATCAAAATTTACCAAATTGTTTCTGTAACTGTACATAATAACAATGATTTTAAAACATTTAAAATGCAATTTATTTTAAGTAGTAGACATGGTCTAAGCATGAACATACAAAATATCTGAAAACACAGGAATACTTACAGATATATACTTACAGATGTTTTATTTATATGGTATAAATGACAGCTTGATATCATCATGATGGCATGATGAAAGTTAGCATCGTCCATCAAGGGTACAGTATATGTTTTGTGCACCCACCTCTGATACATTTCAGTATGTCACTACCAGCTTTTAGAGGCTGTTCTGTTCTTAGGAAATAGCCACAGCTAATCTGGGTTGAGATCCAGCAAGAAGTAGGCAATATTTTTATTAAAGCTTGATGCATGAGCATAAAGTCGTTCCTAAAGGGGAGGTAATGGTGTCTCCTCAAAAATGTGGGGAAACAGTCACTGCTGTTGTGCTGCAGTGCTGACCAGGACTTGTAGCGTCTCGATGTTATGTCCTACTGCAAGCTGAAAGGATAGCTGTCTAACCTTCCCGGGTGTCAGGCCAAAATAAATGTCAGCTGACTTGGACAAATAATAAAACCTGTTTGTTTGTTTTAACACCTAGACATAACTCCTTCTTGCCTTCATTCTCATTCTCGTCCTGAACCATCACCAGTGTGACTGCCTCAAGCATCAATTTTCTTCTGGGTGAAAAGTCCATTAAGAATAATTAATTAAAAAGAATATATTATATGTGACCAAGTGAATACCAATCGCACAAGACCCACAATAAACTGGAACAAGACACGGCTATCCAAAAAATATTGGTCTCTGAAGAAAGTAAATTATCAAAATAATACAAACCATTATACAAATCAAACCAACCATAGAATGGATAAAAAGAAAACAACCCTGAGGCTAGACTGCATGACCCGGGAGGTCAGGGAGGTGGGTGGGTTGCAGAACTCCACAGGGGGGCCCTGCAGAGTTCTGCACCGCCAGAGAAAATTGTCACAAACACAGACAAATTGTGAGTTCACCCCTACACACAACCCAACTCTATTTGCCTACTCACACCAATCTTAAGGTGACTTATACCATACACGAAAGCATGCAAAATGGTTGCACTCTTACTCAGTCTCCCCCTAAAAGTTAGCAGAAAACTCCCCAAAAAATAATAGAAAAATGGCCTGATCAGGTGACAAGTTACCTTATCTTGGCTGATGTCAATAGAAGAAGAAGAAAGAAGAAAGACTTTTACTAGTCCCACATGGGGAAATTAATTTTTCTTTACATGCAGTACACAACATACAGTTAGTACAAACAAACATGACATGCACATGCAGAGCAGAAGGCTACACCACGAGGAGCGCCCTATATACATCTATATAGGGTCATATGATAGTGTTCAAGTCACCTCTGTCAATTAAGAAAATCCAGATGTCTGGTTTTCTGAATTTCTAGATCTTCATCTATTTCTGTTGTTAACATTCCATATTTTGGATCCACTTTGTAAATACAGCAACTTACATATTACTAATATAAGAAACCACTGTTACGCGGTTGAGAAGAAACCCTTGTGTAAGATGGGCAATAGAGAAATACAGGGGGTCCTCGAGTTACGTCGCTTGCGATTTACGTCGCTTTCGTGGTTACGACACATCGCCCGGGAACTTCCTTGTTTCGGATTAAGCGGTTTGCCCCGTATATACGTACAGACGTACATACGTACAGGGGGGGGAGGGCGGCTGGCAGCGGCAGCCGGTAAGGAGATGCACACGGACACAGATGCGTTCGGGATCGTGGCGATACCGTAGGTTTATTCACAACACAGGGTCTACACGGTTGATATCAGAAATCTAAAGGAAATGCTCATTACACTCGTGATCTCAACCCCTACGGGAGGGACAAGAGGGACAAAAGGCAATTCACCATAATAAACTCTTATTTTAGCATGGTGTTATAGCGACATCTGGTGGCACAATGTATGCACAATGGCACAATGAATGTATGGTCCGATTTACGTCGAAATTCGGTTACAACACATTCTCAGGAACGGATCTCCGACGTAACTCGAGGACCCCCTTTACTTTTATTTTAAACACAGGGAAAAAAGTCCAGATAGTTAATAAATAAAGTTAGGATGCTGTCAGTAAGAGACGGGGTCAAAATAGAGTCTTTATAACATTTTCAAATGGATGGTTGGGCTACTATTCCCTCCCAGTGTTCCTCGTATTCATTAGCCTTGTGTTGTGTAACATGTGAGAATTAAATGCAGTTTGCTCTTTGTCAACAGAATAAAGCCTTGATCCCATCAGCTGTCTGTCTATGAATGAAGGCCATGTGTATGTACATATGTGCTGCCCTCAGTGCTGTTTTGGAGGGTTGCACGCACATTTAAGGGGGTTTATTAAATGTGCATACCACACACACACATTAGCAGATGCTGGCTTCAGAATGTTCAGTGCCTCAATTGATGTTCGGTGCGTTCAGAGGTTTCCAAAAGCTTCTGAGCTCGAACAATGCTCAAGTGAATGAAATAGCTATAAACCAGACTATGAGTATCTGACCCCTGGTGCCTCTGATCCAAATGTAAATGGGGCACTTTGAATCCGTATGCCTCATTAAATTCATTGACTTTAACTGAAGTGTTTTGGTTATAGTTGGAGTATTGCAAGGTCGGAATATGTTGATGTTTTTCTCTGGGGTCAGTTAAATGACGAACTTTGCCTCTCTGGTCTCAGTTAATAAACAAATGTGGTATGAATCGCTATGTGGCTTTTATGAGCCTGTGGTGTTTTCCACCCTGACTGCTTTAAAAAGAGAAATAAAGAAGACAGAATGAGACAGAGGAAAGGAAAAGAAAAAACTGCTGCGCACCAATATGCCTTTGAAGGCTGGTTATATCTCAGACCATGTAACAGTATTAGTTTTGCCAATTCATTCAGTTGTGATAATTCACCTGAACCACATTAATCCAATAACAGCACGTCTCCCTGTTTCACTAATTAATCTAAGGTCGAGATGTGAGCTCACCTCCAGTGATGTCACAGCAGGTGTTTAGTTAAGGGAAAACACCTGCGGTGACATCATCGATTGGCATCTCGCCAGTTGTGCAACATTCGAGTCCCTAGCAAGCAGCCCAGCACCAAGTGTTGTGTGCGCCGGTAGTGATCAAAGTTAAGTTCCTGTTTGGGACCTGAGGGACATTATTAGAGGGTAGGATCAGAGACAGTGCGTGAGTATGGGATCAGATTGTCCTTTAGGCCTGATGGGGGCGTTCCTGATTGCGCCGTCTGCTGTTCTGTCTGAATAATTTGGTTTTCTTGGCTACAGTCGGTGCCATTAAGATGAGAGTCTGGAGATGCTGTGGGACTGTAAATGAGGGGAGATGGTCTTTATCATCTGGTGGAAAGTAAGACGGGGGGTGCTGAGGCTGACGATCTCTGACAGCTTTGCCATTACGTTATTAATCATCTACCAGAGTGAGACAGTGGAGGACATGAGTCTATGTACAAAGCACGATGAACAGATATGTAAACAATAAGCTGCTGTTTAGCTTTAATGCAAGCAACAGATATATATAGATATAGATTGTTATAATATATATACAGTATATATATATATACAGTATATATATATAGTACAGTATATATATATATATATATACAGTATATATAACGGAGTGAGATTTATGTCCTGTTATATCCTGTGCTTTTTGTCATCTCACTGACTCACTCTCATTCCAATCTTACAATTCTTTTCTCCAGCAGTAACCTTTTTAACACTTTGATCTTTTGGAGCTGATCACCTGAGATGGAAATATTATTTGTCTGTTTGACAGATTTTTTTCTGGTCGATTTTTGCAGTAAAGACATTAGGACACACAAAGCACGCATTTTTGTTTGCAGAATGTGACGCTGCAGCCTTCAGAATCTCCTGCATGTTTAAAATGGACTAAACAGGCTTATTTTGTCTCAGAGACTCATGATAGATTCGTCTGTAAGACCACATATTACACATCATGAAAACCCATGTTTGAGAAAACGTAACGTTTCCAATTCAAGCCAGTAAAGTAACTTTCACCATAGTTGTGTTCATTCGGTTCAGGCACTAAAATACTTAAGTTGAGTTTTAGAATAGAATGAAAAGACTAATTGACAGAATTTAAGTCTTTGAAAAGGCCAAATTTAATGAGAGAGCTGCTTTTTTGTTAAATTTGTAATTATAAATTTATAGATATAGATTATTACAAGTGCTAATGTGTCTGTAATATTAATTGTTGTTGACAGACATCTTAAAAGGGCAACATCCAACAGTGAAACACTGAGTCAATCCATTGCTGTAATTTTCTCACTCAGTCGCATGGCATTCAGCTAACCGGTGGTTTAATTGACGCTTTTTCATTTACAGGGCCTGCTATTGCGGTTAAGCCAGAAAAACAGGGACTGATTCATGCTCGTAAATGAGAACAGGAAGAGGAAGCTGGAGCACATGTGAGCAGACCTCAACTCAATCTGGTGTCAGATAAAATGAGACTCAATCACAGAGTTCTGGCTCATTTATTGGCATCCTGTAACCACAAAGTACAGAGGCCATGTTCTGGCCCTGTAAGCAGGTTTTACCTTTATTTGTGTGTTCGTGATGGGTTTTTTTAAATACTGTTTTTGAACCCATTTGGTTCACATATGGCCCCCAGGTGCGCTTCACCCAGACACCCCCCACTCCCCGAAAACACACATTGCATATAGCTACACACACATCACAAGCTGATTACACAAACAGCTTGAAGTACAAATAAATTTTGTTTATTTGTAATATTAATGCTAAAAAAATCGACTATCCTAATGACTACGTGTGATGTGAAACGGCCACGAACAGTCACCAACTCTGATCTTTCATTAGCCCTGATCCCAGAAAAAAACCTCTCTGGTAAACCGCTCCTTACTATAAAGCAGTGGTTTACAAGGCAACTTGTAAAAAACAAAAACAAAAAAAAGAGTGAACGTAGACGTAATTATAATGCATGCAGGAAGCAGAATATAATGTTATCTCCGAGTGTGACAGGGCAGCTGCCTCCATCTCCCTCAGCCTCACCTTGTCTGTCAAACATGATGCAGTCTAACTGAAATACCTTTCTGTTCTATTTGTGGCACCACAAAACCTTTTCAAGTATTGGCCATTTTAATTCCAGTGACTGAACCCGGGAGAGAATAGTAACTTTAAGTGGTAAATATTACCATCCAATTTGACTCTGATACACTGTGGAATACATTGTAGTCATTGAAATACATGAAGGGGGGAGAAAAAATGATAATGATATAATATATGATATTTTTGACTCACATTGATTTGCATCATAACTTCTCTAACGCCTCTTAAACATGTGCAACATATATTGTATGTGTGACTTCTAAAGTATTCATACTTTAGTTCAGGTATCACATATTGAGTGTCAAGTTAGCCTCCTCCTAAGAACTGTCTAATGAAAGGCATAGTGATATACTTCCTGAGTTACCTCGCTGCTATGCTGGGTGTTGCTGGGTGTAGTTACATGGGGTTGATTGAGCTGTGGTAATGAAAACAGCTGTCTGATGCTGCTGCTGGAAAGGAGAGACTGAACCAAACCAAACATGTTCAGCTAAGAAAAACATGTGCGTGTCTTTTTTTATGCAACACCTTTCACTCAAACTCAAAATAATTGTACATAAAAAAAATAAATTTCATTTTAATAAACTGAGCTCTAAACGTCATGAGATGGGTGGACCCATCATGGGGCCATAATGGAATATAATGTTTTCTGCAAGCACCCCCCATGTTTCTGCCCTTGAGAATATTTGTGCCTCATAGAAATACAAATACAACAGCCGACTTGCTGCTCTCAGCTCAGGCTTGACACTTGACTTGGCCACAGGTGGCTTATGTCACTTTCCTTCATTACGTTTGCTGTGGCACTGTGAGTCATAGCCAACCTCAGGCTTGTCAAACAGCGTGCCTGAAGGCAAAGCCGTCAGCTGAATGCTAAAAGGGGATTTACTGAGTAACAATAGTAAACCATATGCTCCTGTTCCCCATCCATCATGGCTGACACCAAAACACTGACAGTCTGCTCTTCTTTTTTCTCTGCCTTCTCTCCAGCTCCCTCACACACATTTTTCAGTGAAAGGTACCCTGAAAGGTGTTTTTGAATGTGTGTGTGTGTGTGTGTGTGTGTGTGTGTGCGTGTGCATGTGCGTGTGTGTGTGTCTGCACGCGTGGAAAATCAGCCATGGACTAGTGTGAACATAATGTCTACATAAGCAACTATTGTGAACTTTGCATATGTCATTTGTTTTGGTATGTGTAAAGTTTCTACTCATACCGTGTAACTCTGTGTGTATGTACGTGTGTGTTTGTGTGCGCATGAGCGTACTGACAGGTGGTGAAAGGCTGTGCAGTGCTGCCTGAGGGACCAACACGAAAACATAGCTCTAACCCTATTGGCATATCCAGAATACACAAAGCTGTACTTTGAATCACCTGACCACTGAACTGACTCATCATACATCTTCATCTATTTGAACTGCATGAGGCCTTGACTAGTCAGTATACTAATAAAGGGGCTTCAGTTATTTATTGTTAGCGTTTAGTATCGTTTTGTTTGTTGTTGTGTAATTCGCATTTACATTTGATTATTCTTAATTGATTGATCTTATTTAATTATGATCAGCGTTTTGCTAATATTCTGTTAGTTTATTACTTGTTTAGATTATTATGTCTACTTGGGCACTTTTTGGGCGATAGAATCTATATACAGGATGCTGGGCATTGTAGGGGCCACAGTGCACCTGAGGCCTGGAGAAGTTTTCCTTGTTCTTAATTGTTTGCCTTTTTTGGATGAATAAACCACACATTCTTTTGTAAAACCCCACGACAGTATGGACCTTACGTTTCTTTCGCCTGCGTACCACATACCCAAGTGCAACAGTGGTCTTTTGATTTATTGATGTTTCGAAGAGTTTAGTTTGGTTCATATAATTGCTGCCTGTCCACCAGCACTAATCAATCATACTAATGCCATTAGCAATGCATATTAAAGCATTTTGCTATTAATATTATTATCTGCAGACCAATGTCTGTTGAACCAAACTTCCAAAATTCAAATAGAGACTGTGATGATCCCTCCTATTCTGCTGAA
Source organism: Trinectes maculatus (assembly GCA_016785345.1). Lineage (NCBI taxonomy): Eukaryota > Metazoa > Chordata > Actinopteri > Pleuronectiformes > Achiridae > Trinectes > Trinectes maculatus. The sequence continues at coordinate 108,958 of JAFBJQ010000997.1, forward strand.
GCTCTTTGTGCGCGTGTTTTCACATTTTCTCCTAGTGGTTCATTGTTCAAACAACAGTGCTCACCCTACCCTCATCATTGCCAGTGGTGGCCAAGAGGCCTTAATCTTAAACTATAGCTTCATATAGCAACATCAGGGGAAACAGGCAACAATTAATGGGAAGTTACAGTCAGATCCTACTTTGTTTTGGTATCCTTCATGTGACACACTCTTCCTTGCAGCAGTGTATCAAGGGGACCATGCACATAGCAGAGAATCTGAAACTATGAATGGAATTTATTGTTTGTTATTATATCAGTGAGCTAAGTGTGTGAGCTGGTACGCAGAAACAGACTGCTCTCCCCTCTCTCATTTTTATTTTGATTCCATTAATAATGACTAACACACTCTCTATATTTATACTATATATATACATACACATACACACACAGCTGGAAGAATGAATAATATACTATGCATAAATCTGTTGAGTGAAACACAGTCAGAGAAATTGTTCGCAGCTTGACTGATAATGCACTTAATCAAGTGTTAACTGAAGTTGTTGTCAACTTACAACACTTCCTTATTGTGAAAAGATCATGACTTGATTGATCGTCATGATTTAAATGGGCATCATGGACAGGACAAATCTTGTCCTTCTTATAATCTAAGCTTAAATTCCTGTCTATATTTTAATAACTGGCTAATTGGCATAATTCATACCCAGACACACATACACACACACACAAACACACATACAGACATGGACAGACAGACATCTGTGAAGCTGAATAATAACTCAAGCGAAACATCTGGTTAGTGGAGACTATGACAGGACTAATGAAAAACAACAACACTGGAGTCATCATGGTGTCTTACTATATCTGTGATGATGACAATGGAGCTTTATGCTGAGGCTGGGAGCCAGTTGGCCAGTCAGTGACGGATGGAGCCTCTGGCCTCAGGGTTTGTACTGTAGCTCTGTCTGCAAACAAGAGACTTTCTCTTTCCCAGACACTTTTTTCCTCCAGACTCTTGTTCTGTCAGCTGCTGCTGTGGGCAGATGTGTGTGTGTGTGTGTGTGTGTGTGTGTGTGTGTGTGTGTGCATGTGTGACCCATCACTGTTTCTAGTGATGGGTCAGAAATAAACAAAAGTACTGTGTCCCTCTCATACAGTATAATGCACCAATCAGCAGCGTGAACACCACTGTAAATAAACTAGATCTAAACCATCTCATTTGGATGCAAAGCTGGCAATGTTGGTACAGAATCTACAGAGGGGAATTCCTGTTCAAAATGATTTCAAAGGTCTTGCAGAACCTCCAAAAATTTTGTGGTAGAACAATGAGAGGGGTGCTGCAGGTTTACCAACTTTCCAGCAATTGTGGTCTGGTAGCCTTCCATTTGAAAAGAATTCATCTGGCTGGATGACAGAAGAAGGTCATAGAGTCTGTAAAGGTTCACCTGTGGGTCACCACCCAGATCCTGTTCAGACCTGATTTTTTAAAATCTCATATATATATATGTGTGTGTGTGTGTGTGTGTGTGTGTGTGTGTTTTATGATATTTAGCCTATTTGAAGAGTGTGTAGTTAGTGCATATTGTAGTTTGGTTAATGCTTAATGCAGTTTGGTTAGTGTATGGTGTAGTCATCTTTTTGGTTAGTGTACCAAAACAATGACAGGACTACTGTATGTGCAGCGCTACATTAGCCATGGGCTGCTAATCTAATGTTTATGCAGGCAGGCGCTCAGAGACGCTACGCAGCCATCGATACTCAAGAATGGGGACAGAAAGCGAGGGGACTGGAGAGAGGGCCACACAGGAGATTCATCTTTTTCTGAAGCAAAAATGTTACTTTTGTATTGCTTATATCCAGAATCAGCCCTATCCAATGTGGTGCCTTAGGCGAGATTTTAAATGGCGCCCCCCCCATCAGCAATTTACATATGCTTACAAAAGAAAGACTTATTATACCATATAATAATATGGTATTATCATTTGTACAAATATTATTTGATCATGGCTTTCAATTTTAAGAGTGAACAGTAATAACGAGTTTTATTGATTTTTTTATTGAAGGTAAATTTTTTTCCCGGTTTTGTGGCGCCCCCTGGAGGCCACGCCACCTTTAGCATTTGCCTATACAGGGGGTCCTCGAGTTACGACGGTCGCGAGTTACGTTGTTTTCGTGGTTACGACACATCTCCTGTGAACTTCCTTGTTTCGGCTTAAGCGGTTTGCCCCGTAAATATGTACAGACTTCGCATTGATTTTTTCGTGCCCCCACCGGCACTTGCTGCTCTATGCGCAATGCGCGTGGGCAGAGCGCCGGTACTGAGATTAAGACTGTTATTGTTGGGGCATGGTGACGTCGAGATCCATTACTACAAGTACAGGATTACAAACGTGGGTAAAGATGTTTCTCTATCTTACATATATGCTGCAATATTGAAATAAATTATAAGTAACATTTTACACCAAAAGAACACAGGATAGCATCCATTACATACATATATATATATATATATATATATATATATATATATATATATATATTTATACTTCCTTGTTTCGGCTTAAGCCGTTTGCCCCGTAAATATGTACAGACTTCGCACTGATTTTTTCGTGCCCCCACCGGCACTTGCTGCTCTATGCGCAATGCGTGATGCGCGTGGGCAGAGCGCCGGTACTGAGATTAAGACTGTTATTGTTGGGGCATGGTGACATCGAGATCCATCACTACAAGTACAGGATTACAAACGTGGGTAAAGATGTTTCTCTATCTTACATATATGCTGCAATATTGAAATAAATTATAAGTAACATTTTACACCAAAAGAACACAGGATAGCATTATATATATATATATATATATATATATATATATATATATCGTAGTACACGGACAGCTTGTCATATGTCTTTAACCCTAATGACTATCTATCCCAGAGGACCTCAGTACATCGGTATGAATACACAATTCATTCTCCTGCGCTCTGCTGCCAGTTGGCCCTATCGCTGGGGCCCCTCACTATTCATGCCTACTGACAGCATGATGTAGCCACATGGGGCCAAAGTGCTGACTCCATCCGCTGACATCCTCCCTCACTCCCAACCTTTGACCCATTACAAAAGAGGGTGTCTCCCTGAACACAGATTTGCCTGCTGTTTGACAGCTGTGTGGCACAAAAAGCTGCCTGGCTCTGTTGACACGGGTATTAAGAGGAACAATAAGGAGACAGACTGGGAGAACCACCCGCCTGGAAATCTACACTTCCTGTCACTGAGTGTAGGGAAAAGAAATCTCTATTTTAGCTAAGGTTATTTCATCTCTTTCTGAGTTTTCAAGTCTGACAAATCAGAGACACTAATACTATATTAGAATCAGAAAATGACTAAAGGTCAGTATTATTGTTTCCAGTCTGAGAGTCACAAAAACCCCATTTGCTTCCAAGGTGAATATAAATGGTTGTTTGTTTATGTGCTGCATGTAATAACAGAGAAAAATATTTCTGAGATGTTTTTTTCAGAAGTTCATGGACATTTTTTATTATCCAAATAGTTTTATGGACACAGAGAAGAGATGAGGGGTATTATTCCTTGCTCTGACAAATGAAAACAATGAGGAGACAATCTTAACAGACTGACTTAGAAGACACAAATGACAAAATGGCCGTTACCACAGAGGACAATTACGATAACAGGCACGCATTTGTGAAAACTGACAGCTATGGTTGTGTGACTTGGCAGCCAGATGATTGAAGATATCCTCAAAGGACAAGAGTCAAGTGTTGTTAGACATTGTCAATGCAGAGATGCCGATAAAGGGAGAATGGACGATCACGTATGCATATGTCAGCAATAGTTGGTCAATGAATTTCAGAAACAAGAGAGAAAAAGCCTTTTCTTTTTACAAAGAGGTGACTGGGTACTGAATGAACCAATCAACTGAGGCTCTAATCTGCCAGGCATAATAAATATTCCTCATCTTCAAGACCCAGTTAAGATGTTTGTGAAGAGATTAGACAAGATGGCAGACATGATAACCATGATTGATAGGTAGGTAGGTAGGTAGGTAGGTAGGTAGGTAGGTAGGTAGGTAGATAGATAGATAGATAGATAGATAGATAGATAGATAGATAGATAGATAGATAGATAGATAGATAGATAGATAGATAGATAGATAGATAATTTACGTTGAGCACTGTACATCCTGACTGCTCTTGGTTAGTGGTAATCACACGTATGTAATGGTGCTTTGGTGCTTAAGGTAGTGTATAATAAAATGCAGAAATTGGTCAATCTTTTCCTCCAAAAATACACCAGTCTGCTTACAGTATGTCTTAGATTATTGTTGAGAATACCTGGCAGCAACAGGGCAATACTAAATAAATTAGCAGGTTATTTTCTGCAGTATGTGACTGTTACTGTTTCAAATGATTGCACCATTTTATTTTTTTATGGATACACAGGACTGGCTTTGCAATTGAAAAATATTACCAAATACTATAAGGAAGAGACTGGATTATGACTGCAAAGAGAGTGATGATCGGTGAAGATACAGGCAACTGTCAGATGGGAAGGCAGGCTTGGCAACTTCATCCATTTTCTCAAAGGAAGAACCAAAGAAGGTACTAAAAGCATTTAGAAAAGATGGGTTAGACTGCTTCAGGAACAGGCGCAGGACCAGGTGAGTGCTAGTGGAGGTGGGGATTTGCTAGTCGTTCATCTAAACCAGGCATATGGGACACTGGGCACCGCAGACTCAGAAATGCTAATAACAACAGTTTCAGTACCGTGAAGAACATGTTCCGATGGCTCTGGGAAAACAATGTGTGTTTGCTGTGAGACCCGAAACATACACTGACTCCAAGATATAACACTGATGATGTGTCCAAGTTTGAGCATCCAAAGATTTAAAGCACGAATATCTTGCATTGCAAAATAGCTACCAGAAAGGTACAGTGCAAATCACAGAAATCCAAGTACAACAACAACAACACAGATTTCAAAAAAGTACACTGTGCAGGACAGGACGATTTGCAGAATTATTAAGTGTTTCTTCCAGGGTAGAAACTCTGATCCTCAGTGCTATAGTCAGATATCCATCTCAGATATCCATCCATCTCTGAATCTGTTTACCCAGGGTTTATTACAAACCTTGTCTTCAAACCTCCTGCATGTAAGTGCTAGAAGAGGTTCATATTTTATTATTATCCTTTTCATAAAATTACACCTACAATCACAGGCTCTATTGTAAAGTGTATAATGACCTGTAATCGTAATACAACATGGAATACAGTTTACAGTAAAAAAAGGTTTTGCCTTGTGTATTTGTGACTGTTTTTATTCCTCCCTCCCTATGTGAATGGCATATTATTGAAGATTTACATCAGCCTTGCAGCACTCTAATAGGCTGTAACACTGGAAGTAGTATGTATGCAGTTTTATTTTCATAATGACCATAAACAATGTGATATTGTTGCACATATTTATAGCTGCGTATAAACAACCAAAGCTCGTGTATTATGACGATTAGAATTTTTATCTACATTGAAGTGAAATGGGGTTTTGTGCTTTAGATACTTTGTTAACGGGGCCCATTCTGCGTTCTGCGCATGTCCCTTGAGGTCCACACACACCAAACCGGGGCTGAGGACTTCCTCTGACCGGGAATTGTGTGTGTGTGTGTGTGTGTGTGCGTGTGTGTAGAGGGAGAGAGAGAGAGAGAGAGAGAGAGAGAGGGAGGGGGAAAGAGAGAGAGAGAGAGAGAGGTAACAGGGGACCCGTGGAGCACATCACAGCGCCTGTGTTTTCTATGTCTTCTCGTCCACGATGCACTTTAGGATTTCAATAAGATGCGTGTGTGTTTCCAGACCGTCACTTTCCTCTTCGCCTTAAACTTGTGCTGCCAGCCGCTCCGAGCTCAGGGTAAGTCCACCTCCACAGCTGGAAGGCATCTGTCCGTCTGTCCGTGTGTCCATGTCGCCGTCTGTCTGTGTCGAAACACTCACGCTGTGTCAAACTTTTCTTCCGTACTTTGAAGACTAACTTGTTGACCCGGTGACAGCTGGCATCCCGTTAGCCGACCCGATAGATTTGTCTGTCACTGGCAGAGAAGAATCGCCAAACTCCATTCTCCAGCCTCACTATGTGACACGCGTTTGCTTGCTACTGAGCCTGCTTAAACGGCAGACACATTATTAATACGTCCTCCAAACTATGGTCCCTGTGTGGTAAATTCGGTAAAGCATTCAGCCATTTTTTAAAGAAATAAAACCCGCAAGTTTCAGATGTTACCGGCGCTAGCTACCGCCCACCGTTGAGTTTGTAGAACTGAGTGAATAACGGGGAAAAACTAGTGTGGAGCACAAACTTTTCACACGTTATTTGAAGCCGAATTGAACAGCGTGTACTTGACATTGACACAAAGTTCTTTGCTGGTCAGTTTCTGGTGTTAAACTTGAGTGTTGACATGTAGTTTAGACATTTAGGGGATGCCAGTTAGCATGACGCGCAGTAGCTGGGGAAGAAAGCAGCGAATGAGGATTAGCATCCCGTGTAGCGGTTTCTGAGAGGAAAACCTTCTGGTTGAGAATCAGAAGTTTTTAGGAAACAACTATGGCGAAACATATCAAGTGTTCACTGAACAACTGTCTGCTGCTGGGCTGATTCGGTCAGTTGCTTGTCTGAGTAAAAGAAAGAATCAGAGTTGACAGATGACCTGAGTAGTAAAAGTAAAAAATAAATAAATAAAACTGGAACATTGTGCATAATTTAATATTGCACAACACGTTCTTATCATATCATACAAACCAGTAGGATCAATTCTGTAACTCGACATTCGTCCCAAAACCATTTGAAACACTCACGTCTACAAAAGTGGCTCATGTTTAACATATGGCACTGAGGTTGTTTAGGTTTGAAGCAGATGTTGAATGGTGGATGTACAGTCCATCATTGACACATATGTCATGTGGGATCAGCTCTGTTAGGTGAATAAAGAGGGCTCCAAACACACAAAGCTGCTTGCTGATTTGAATGAAGCCTGGCTGTAACAAAAACAAAAGCAAAAAAAAAAACACAACATGTAAGCACATTGTGAGTGTTATCCCTCTCAGGGTGCTAATGAATTCCCAGGGACTTGAGAAGGCAGTTAGACAAACACAGAGGTGTGTGTTGGTGCTGTGGAGCAGCTGTCCTTGAATTTGCTTTCACTTGTTAATTGGCTGAGTCAACATGCTCTGCCACTTTCTGCTCTGCTACTATGTTTTGAAGCCATTTGGCCAGGTGTCCTCTCAACAAATTTTCAGCTGGTATCATGCTGGAATATGATTTTGGCCCGGCTTCTTTAAGTGAGGGTTTTATCTAAAGGGGCTCCATGGGCAGGGTTATAAATTGCTCTAACGTGCTTGTGGGTAGCTCTTTGATGTTTGGTCCACATGGGTGCAGGATGTGGATTTTCTCTGGCTTAATGTCACTTTTTTTCTGGCACATCTGCCTGAAACATGAAAGAAACGTAGGTCTTAGATCCTCATTTGGGGTGCACATTGTCTCCCAGAGTCTTGTGACAGTAATAAAGGGGCTCAGAAAAGTGAGAAAAGGGGTTATCGGTGTGATAAATGGCACCATGTGGAGAAGCGATCAGACTGTGTTGCCTTCAGGATGATACAGCGTCTCCTCCGGCTTCCTCCCTCCTCGTTCTCTGAGTTGGAATTCCTTGCATTTTTTTCTTGTCTCTGTCGAGTTTTGCGAAACCTTCTCGCCTTTATTTCTTTCATGTTGTGATTTGGTTCTGGAGCAAGCCGTGAGAGAATGCATCTGGAACCAATTTGACTCCTCAAAGCAGAAGGGGGAGAGAAGGGGAAGGAGGGAGTAAACAGCAGCCCTGCTCTTTCCACGTCCACTGCGAGCAGCCATGGGCTGCAGTCCCGCTAAAGTAATTATAGTTATATGAACACAAGATTAAAGTGCAGCATAGAGTTGAATAGTTTTGCCATCCCTTAGTATAGGGACCGTTGAATTGACCATTAAATATAATGTTTTTTTCCAAACCGTAACCAGTGTTTTGTCAAGGCTAAATATAAAGAAGGAGAAATACACCCAGTGAAACTAAAAACAGGCTCACCTCATTGGTTGACAGTTTCCCATTGACGTACATCAGATGAGAAATGAAGTTCTAACTGAAACAGATCATGCTTGCAACAGAATTCCTCCTTAAAACTATGATAATAGAGCTATTTGTAAGAAATAAGAAACAGTACCGGGCTTCAAAACCTTTTCCATTGACGAAGACCACTTCCCTGGCAGTGTTCCCTGAGGACTCGCAGTTCAAAGTAGTTTGCTATCAAAGGCAACATCAACAGTCTTGTCATAGTTGAGGTTTACATCATAGTAAACAGTGCCGACATTTGCAGAGCAACAGGAAGGCATTTGTAGTGTGTTTAGCCGTAGATACACCGTATAAGCTATGGCACACCTAGGTGGGGTCATCATTAAGCACCAGCCGCTGCTACTAATATAGTGCTATTTTAAAATCTAATATATACACTTGCTCTTGTTTCACAGTCCTTGTAATCATCTGTCTTCCTATAAAAACAACAACAATAATGATTATTAATCAGTTAATCCGCAGACTTAATCCAGAGATGGTGTTGTTGTCCAGAGTGTAACGGATACTACTGTGTTGTTTTGCTGGTGTATCTTACAATCATTTTAGCCATTCTTACAATGTACAGCCCGTTGTATGTGAATCGTCATGTAATATACATTTTAGGTGTGTTTAATACGGATGAGGATTTTAATATGGAACGATTAAATCCCAAACTAAGTTCTTATTACGATCAAAATAGTGGGCTGTGCTGTGATAGGGAGATACACACAAAAGAACAGGTTGTAAAAAAGTCACGGCCTTAATATTCTGTCAAGTGCTGTGGTGATTCATTGTACTATAAATGCTTTAAGGGCAATTGAGTATAATTGGATTTTCTACATATTTTGTTTTTCTGCTGCACTCACAATGTTATCATATACCATATATGTTATATTTATAGAAACAGTAATCCCAAACAAATGCTTTTCTAGAGGTTGTTCTAGTAGAAATGCAATTAAATTGCACTTGTGTACAACAATCATACTAAATTATATTGAACTACTGCTGGGTATTTTTTGGCTTTGAATGGATTGTAATTGAGAGGAAACAGCTCCAAAATTAGAGATAATGTAGCCTCTCTCATGATATTTGTATATATATATTGAGATCTGCGGAACAATAGTGTGTTTGTCCATAGAATAGACTAAATCCTAACAGTAAAGAGCAAGTGTTATATGTTCTTGATGCTCTTGTGGTTTGAGAGGATATCTCAGCTCTGATATACTGGCAAAATGACACATTAGTGTGAGGCTGGTGTGCATGTTGTTTCGTTGAACAAACAGGATTTCCTAAAGCACTGCTGAGTGTCTGACCCACACTGTCAACCTTACTGCAGCAGACTCGAGTAAGTTCATTCCTCTACCCCAACTTCCTACACAACCTCCCTTTGCTTCAGCCTCCTATTAACCTTTGTTTATGCACTAAGAGTCTGTGCTTTTTCCCAGTGATGCTTCACATTCACACAGTTGAGGACAGATGTGCGCAAACACAGAGCAGTTGGGTGTTTAGGTCAGATGTCCTCCAAACAAACAAACAAACAAACAGTTAGCAAAAAATGGTGGACACAGATTCCAAATCACATATATCAATCACCACCCCACAGTACAAATTAGAGTCTGTGTCTCCTATTTTATTTTAATCCCAGACAAATAAATTGATCATAGAATTGACCCTTGTAATATTAAAATTAAACGTCAGAGCTCCTCACCCTGATCTGAACTGTTAAAGAACAGAAAAACTTCATTTGGACTGTTGTGGACTGCAAAAGTCCCAGTTGGCACTGTTAAAGGAAGTGAACTTGGTGAAGAAAAACATTATATACGATGGATAATGGATAACAACTATTATTTTTTTAGTTTCTGTTACTACTAGTTATATTACTGAATATTTTAATAAACAAAGAGATCCAAAGTTATGATGTCATACCAATGATAAAGTAACGTCTTTTCTTTCATTTCTTTCATTGGTCAGTATGAACAGATTCAGTTTCACTAGCAGTACGGAGAGTCAAAATACATCAACAACGTAACCATGTTCAAACATTTTTATGAGAGGAAGCCAGAAAGAGAGAGACGGAGAGATTTAAATTGAGACTTGATGTAATTTTGATAATTTCGGTATATGTTTCCACTGTTTTATCTGCTGTGCCCTACTCTGCATGGCCACATGTGTCCCATTATGTCATTTACCAACACACACACACACACACACACACACACACACACACACACACACACACACACACTCACTCACTCATTATGTGGTTTATGTGGCTGGACATGTTACTCTCCTTACATATATCCTTGGACACATCACAATTTAAGTGCATTAATAATATACAATGTTTATTATATGGTTGAATTAAAATTAATTCAATTGAATGGCAATAGAAAATACATAAACAGCAGATAGAACCATAAGCACACTGAATCTTCCCTCTGCTCAGTTTAATTTTTAATGCTCAGCTCCATATTGCAAATCTCAATCAATCCATGTACAGGAAGTGACCTTTGACCTCCATCCATTAAACTCTCCCCCCAGAGAGTCCGCAGCAGCTCTGTGGAATGTGGGAAAGAAAGTGGCAGCATACAAGAAGCCTCTCTCGTGCTTCTGTGGCTGTGAATCCCAACACGCACAGTGTCATCTGTATGATGCTTTTTTGTCATCTGTATGATGGCATATTAAAAAAACATGATTGCACATAACAATGTTGTGTATTGTTCTTAAACAAACTTAAAGAAATACAAATCCATACCATGAAACTAGCTGTCTCCGGTTAGATGTAAAATTATCGTATGTATAACTATCACTCTTTGCTATTTTAAAAGTCTTAAGACAATTGCTACTTGCGACATTGTAATAGACCTGTCCTTTCCAGTTATTGTCTATTCAGTTTCCCCCTCTTTTTCCCCAATTTCAAGAACAGTCAGTCTTCAAATGATATCGTAGTAAATCATTAAAGATTTAGAGTTGCTGTAAGTTGTAAATCCAAAAGTGAACCGGACGGCCATTTCACATAATAAACACAGCTGTGGAGGTGCTGTGTCTCTCTGAGAGACAGAGAGAGCGCTCACCAACTAGTTCCCGTGTGAAGTCTGTACGTATTTACGGGGCAAACCGCTTAAGCCGAAACAAGGAAGTTCACGGGAGATGTGTCGTAATCACGAAAACGACGTAATTCGCGACCGACGTAACTCGACTGTATGCAGTTTGTAGTAAATTAGTAAAACCACAGTGGTGATTTTTGATGAGCAACTGTTCACATTCATTAGTTTGGTTGCGTTTACGGGAGAATGAAACCAGATGTTAAACTGAATATTTTCAATAGATGTAAAGCTGCTCCAGACATGAACTATCATTACCAGTTTAGATGAGGATGATAAAACATCTGACACATTTGTTTATGATGGAGGCTGTTGCCAATCTCTGAATTCCAGTCTCCACCACTTGCATATACCATCCATGTACCATGTTTAATCCGCCTGCCTTCTGAAACCTGCAGGCCAGGTTTCAACATTATGTCCAAGCATACACACAGGAAATTGGCTGGCAGGAAACTCAGGGTACTGTTACATATACATAGAAGGGGGTTGACTGAAAATTCCTCTGCTTATCATGCCGACTGCTCACTCACAGTCACAAGCATAGCTGCTATTTCCAGATTGTTTGTCCTAGCTGAGATAATGCTTTTTATCCTGCCATCTGAAGTGTGATAGTCCACTGGCTCTGATGCATTGCACGTCAGCAAAGGCGATTATAAAACTGAAGAAATTAGCATTCTGCAACACTCTACATGATTGAAAAGGTGGACCGGATACATTGCAAACAAAAACAAGCACTTTGCAAGCTGAATGATATCTATCTATGATATGGTCAATTCAGACAGTGTGCTCTGTCCTGCCAACTCCTGCTGCCCTGTTGAGATCTATCATCTTCATTTGCCACGAATGTTTACTTCTCTTTAAATGTCTACAAGGAAAACTTTAACCCCCCAACAGGTGTGGGGATTTTGCTCTGTGATCACCTGTTTGAAATGTGTTGACGATACAGCACAGCTGTTGTTATTAACTTGTATTTACGTTGATTGGATTTGGTCAGCTGGGCTGTCTGTCATACCTTACACCAGATGTTGGCTGGGAGGCAGTTTTTGTTGTGTGCCAGCTGAACAGAGGACAAAGATAGTGCGATTTAAATGTTAATATGATGTTCAGATGTTTCACAGTGGACGAAAGTCTTCAGAAAAAAATGCCCCGAAAACACAGAAGACACACTTTGTTTTGACTCAAACACAGTGTTTTGATAACTTGAGAAGTTTCTGTAAATTTCTGTACATATTAATGTCACGTTACACATGAGAAGGAGTGTGACTAATCATGATAAAGGTTCTGTCTGAAGGTCTGAAGCAGTGTTGTTACCCCTCTTTACACATGCAGGAGACCCACAGTGAATTATTCACATTTATTAGAGTTGTGTGTCTGTCCACTAGATGAATAGTCTAGTATCTCTCCATTTGTACTAAGCTCCTGAGACACGTATCCAGCTGTGTTGCTATGGCAGAGGAGGACGACAGGATCACTTTGCCTCTTGATAAAGTGAGTTCACCACAGTGGGAATCAGTCAGGGAATGAAACTACACTGTCAGTGCTTTTTGGTATGTCAGCGATAAGCCTGTCAGCATTTAGTTTGCAAAATGTATTAATCTGTGGTTGACTGTAAATATATGCTATACATTAGTATATTAGAAAAATCGGCTCAAAATGGGCTAAAAATCGCACAGTGTATGCCCAGCCTTACATGGATTCGGTCTCTAAAGTTGTGGACTGACTATAAATAAAAATAATGTAGTATGTTGTGATATGTTTGACCATGTTTTCAAATATGTAGGGATGATATGATAATATGATTTAGGGAAGTGTGATGATAAAAAAAACACCTATAATTTCATTTTATGCTTTGTTGTTTATGTCTTTGTGCCACAAATAGCTTTTTTAGTTAAAATATTTTCCGTTATTCAGATGGTTCTTGCGTTCTACCGCACGTTGACTCAGCCAGGAAGTTGCCTTGAAAGCAACACAAACAAACATGGAGGAGAGTGAACATGACAGAGGGAGTAGTAATTCTGAAAGACTGACGAGCCAAGACAAAACAAACAGCCTGTAGCTAAAAGAGTGGACACTTTTCCATTGATGTGGTATGGGTATGAAAAGTCTTACACGAACGGGAAAAACATGCAAATTATGCCACATACACAACTAACACTTTTAGAGTTTACGGATGACAACGTATGGTACAGTTGTGTGCTTAAAATCTAAACTAAATGTTTAAATAGCTCTTGTCTGCAGGACTATTTCCCCAGCATCTGAGCTTTAAGTCCAGGGTGCTAATCCTATACTGATATGATGTAGTTGCAAGACGTATGATTTGGATATGACAGATATTTTTGTAAATGTTGTACAACATGCAATGCAGTGTTTTCATTCCCAGCTTCTGTTGCTGTTTCCACTCATCAGAAACCACAGTAGTGTTTACCATCACAGACTCCTCAGTGGAACGATGCTCCTGCTTTTAGTCTTACTAAATGATGGCCACCAGCTGGCCACGTTGACCATTCTACACCACATTTCCACCACATCAATGGCATCAATGAGAATTCAGATTTGGAGTTCATCTGCAGTTCTTGTGCTCTTCGGTTGTTATTGCCAGTCAGAAGGCAGCTTTTTATTTCCTGTTTGGGTTTTTCTGTCCTATGGTCCCTTAGCTGTTGTGTGATGTGTCGCTGCTTCAGATTTTGTCCTGTAGATGATGCTGGTTGTCTGCCAAAGCTGCAAGCTTGGTTTGACCATCAGGTGCTAAAGAAATGCTAATGTGATTTGCAGGAGGTCTTTTGATCAGAGATTGAATCTCCAGCACGTTGACTCACACCCTGCGAGTGGCAGCCCCATTCAGTGTTGTTTCAAACCCCCCACATTGATTTGTTTTTTTTCATCTCCCAGCACAGTGGAGCCCCACAGTTGGGCCACATGTTCCTCCTGCAGAGATCTCAGACCTCATGTTGACATGCATTAACTATGTGTCTGTGTGTGTGTGCGCGTGCGTGTCTGTCACATTCTATTGGTGGTTTATTACGCATGGTTGTCATGTTGTCAAAAATTCAAAATTCTACCCTTCTTTATTCACTCATATTCATACTGCAGTCAGCTCACTCAAGTAGAGATACATCTAGGAAGTTGTGTAGAGTCATATGCACCAATGTAGCTAACTATTTCATGCTAGCAACTCTCAATATAACAGTGTAGCTGAGGTGGAGTGTTTGTACTTGTTGCGTGTATGCTGAGACAAAATGGGGCCAGTGCTCATTAGCAGCCAGTCAGGGGCCTCTTACTGTACACAATTGAATGGACTCCATCATCCCTCCCCTTCCCCTAAAATTATTCTGTCCCCTACCATTGTTTAGAAAAGCTGGTGTGTGCATGCGTCTGTGCATGCATGTGTGTGTGTGTGTGTGTGTGTGTGTGTGAGTGTGTGTGTGTGTGTGTGTGCAAGTGAGAGAGAGAGCATCCTTGTTCTCAGTTCATGCAGGCCAGAAAGTTCAGTGACAGATAAACAAAATTAGCAAATTGCCTTTGAGAAAATGTTACACCTTTCTCACAGACATCATCATATTAAACTTAAGTCTAAGAGCTCAAACATTATGTAAAAAGAGAAAACAATTTCTGTTAATCAAAGAGATGTAAAATTTGTGTAGGTGTTGACTGTTTTTTGAGCTTCTGGAAACACCACACCAGCACCATATATATCAGTTCCTTATGTTTTGTTATCTAATTGTTTTGGTTACTGGACCAGAATCTCCATTCATTGACTAGCAGCTGTTTTTAGTCAACCTAGTGTATAGTCTCAACCCACCACCAGGGCTGTCTCACAATACAGAAAGCTCTGTGTGATATAATGTTCTGTAATAATAAACTGTAAAGGGGAACACTATCAACAAAGATAGATCTGTTGTCCAACTTTGTGAACAAACATGATCTGACTTTTGAATATCAAAGAGGAAAGTTCATGAAATGATGAACTTAGAGCTGTCCACTTGTGATTGTATCACCTGAGACAGACCAGAAGGGTGCTATACATAAAATGTATATGAAGGGTATGTGGACTATTAGTGTCGTCTGAGAAGATGATTTTCAATACAGGAACGGAGCAGGCATCAGGAGAGGTTGTATTTGAAACCTGACCGTTTCGACCTGTGATGACATTTTTTGCAGGAGTTGCTGGAGACAAAAACTGAACGTGTAACAAATGCTAGTGTTGGTCTGGGTCTGTTCTTGTGCACCCAGCTGGCAACAAAAATAATGAATCACAGCTTGACAGCAAAGTTGACAAAAATAATCTTGACAATTTTTCTGAGACATGATTTTCTGAGCCATTTAGTGGTACGGAGAATCAGCCTGCACAACAAACCCAATGACCTGCAGATAGAACCATTTTAAAGTTCAGTATGGCATAGTAAAGGACACTGTAGGCTACAAAGAAGGTTTCAATTGACCGTTAATTATTTACATATTTATACACACTCTCCACATCACACACTTAACAAGCAGACATACCCACAATGGAAGCCTGCTATTTTTTAGAGCATCAAAGACCCACTGATGGAATCCAGACACTCCTGTGTTTGAGGACACACAAACACACACACACACACACACACACACACACACACACACACACACACACACACACACACACACACACACACACACCTGTGATAACACTCATTGACATAATGCATTCCACACACACACACACACACACACACACACACACACACACACACACACACACACCTGTGATAACACTCATTGACATAATGCATTCCCTAGTCCTTACTCTAACCTAAACCCAACTCTAACCATAACCCTTAAGGAAGTGTTAACCCCAAATTTCTGAAGACTGGCCTAAAGGTCATCACTCCGTAAATTATACAATCCCGAGTGGTCCTGACAAAGATAGACGTTCAAGTACACGCTCACACAGACACAAAGTAGTCACATGTGCACTTGCTCATGCACATGAACACATACTGATAAGCGAGTGTTATGGTTTTCATCATGTCTGTCAAGTCACATAATGCCTCCCAGCGGTGGTCAGAATGTGGAGAATATAACAAAGAAGTTGTTGGCACGTTGGTGGGGGCTGGAGGAGAGACCTCCAAATAAGCCGAGACTCACAGCTAGATTCATTTTGGACATTTGTGTGGAATAATTGCGATGTGTACATTAAAGTTTTCAGTCCTTCAAGACAAGTATAGTTTTTAGTTCTTGCCTCACTTTTATCTGACATCTAGTGACACCTGGTCTTCTGTGTTTTCATAAGTGCACTTCACTTGAAATATTAAAATTCTGATTTTATCAAAAATATATTAAAAAAATCTGAGTGTATCAAATACAGCTGGGTAGCAGCAGCAAGCAGCTTTCCCCACAGCCCTCACATTATATATACACCAATCAAAAACAAGAAAACACAATAATACAGCTTCACTTGTTCGGCTTCCTCTATTTTTCTCTTCTAACCTTTTTGCACAAAAAGCAGGATGTGACTAAAACTCAGTTGAGCCGACAGCACTTGATACTTATTTCGCCTACAGCTTAATACTGATGCACGTGTCCGACACCAGAAACGCTTAAGTATGAGTTTCAGCTGTGTTCACTTTACTATGTTATGATATGTGACAAGATTGTTTAACTGCTGAAGGAGGAAATAACACAAACTCTGTCTTTAAAATAAAAAGTATTATTACCTGCAATTAAACACATCCTTCCCTTGCTGAACACACTGAGGATCTTTGCTGCTGCGGCCTCACTAACTGCATAGTGACCATGAAAAAAAAAAACAATTCAAATTAACAGATGGACTTGTTATTTCCACCTCTGCATGATACATTGGTGACGACACTTTCACCAATGTGAAGCAATATGTAAGTGATCAAACAGAGGCGGAGGATCCTACTGAGATAAAGCTGAGTGTGTAATCAGTCAGGTTTGTCCAAACAGTTTATGCTTTCAGGCACATTCCCTACACGGAAGGAATGGGAATAGTGCACCATTACTAAAAAAGACTTGGCAACCAACAGCCTGATGGTCAGGGAGAATAACTTGATCTAAAACAACTAGTGTCCACATGTCAGTTATATCTGCAGTACCTTAAATCTGGTTGCTGAATTAAGTGGTGTTTTCAAAAACTAATCTTGATGACCTAACTTCTGCAAGCACTACCTGTGCTTCTGTCAGCCCACCATTGTCACTTAATATGCAATGGATAAAAATTTACATTGTCTATCTTCCCATAACATCTTTATGTCATATCTGTCACAGTCCTTACATTTAAACTTTTAGTTTTAGGAACGATGATGATTCTGTAAAGTAACTGTGTATCCGTCTGCAGATCCTGCCTGTTGCCACCATGCTGCCGAATTCTCATCTTGCAAAGAAGCTTGTGACCAGGTAGGAACACACACTGTCTCTCACACACACAAGTCCACTTCTTAGCCCATTATAGTCGGCCTATGAATAGAGGTTTTTGTGGACGAGTGGTGTAAAGTTTTTTGTGTCTTGGCTCTTTGAAGTGCAGAAAAGTTCTGCCTCACCCTGTTTGAATTGGGAGCAGGTGATGCTCTCTCTCCCTCTTTCCATCTCCCTCATGTCCTTCACTGCAAAAGAGACAAAGATGTGAAAGAAGCTTTTCTCTGCAAGCAGCAAACATGCATGAGTTCAAGCTTTTTTCCTGCTTTTGAAGTGGAGGGATGGGTGCAGGGTGGTGGTGCTCTTATTGGTTTACATCATAATTTTTGCACAAATGGCCGATAAAGATGGGACAAAAAAACATCTAAAAAGAGAAAGTGCGTTACAAAGATAGATGCTGTTAAGAAGTTTGACGGCATCAGAGATTGTGGTTAAGCTCCTGAGTGTGTGGGTGGGTATGTGTTGGAGCGAGGTGTAGTGGCTGGGTGTCAAGCATACGTTGTAATCATCAAGACAAGTTTACTTACATACTGATTTGGGTAGGTTTGGTCTTATTAGGGATGCACCAATCCACATTTTTTCACTTCCGATCCGATTCATATACCTGAATTTGGATATTGACTGATACAGATACTATTCCGATACCAGAGACCACAGATTCGAATCGTGGGGATGTGCTACAACTTTTGTTCTGCTTGGAATCAAATGGAATTTAACACTGCTCTATTAAATATCTACAAGAAGCAGTTTATATCTGCCCAATATCACTTATTTTACTCTAATCACTATTTATTTCACTCTATTATATGGAGTTTGATGTTGTTGATGTGTGACATGCAGTTTCTGCGTGCACACCGTGCCTTCTTCCTCCGCTCCCTGTGTTTTTGTCTAGCGTGTGCAGCCACTCAATTTTATTGCAGTACATTTACGTTATATTGTGAACGCTAGATCGAAAGAAAAAAATTGCAGTATAAATCGCAGACAAAAAATTTCGCAATGCCTTTTTTTTCCAAAATTGTGTAGGCCTATCATTATTGTTGATTTTAAATGAGGATGTAATAAACTACTCTCTACATTACAAGTTGCTATTTTGCTCTGCGGTGCTGAGACAGTAAAATATTTCCACACAGCGGACATGTGTGGAAAAGTTCGCAGGCCATTGCTGCTAAATGCCAACCCGTTCCATTGCATGCTGTCTGGCTGTAAACTGTGGAACGGATTTCCTGAATTGAGGCGTGTCTCATCTCTGTGTCTCATTGAGACATGCCTCCCATTCAGGAAATCCGTTTGCAGCCAGCTAGGCAGGAATCACTTTTGGAGTAATTTCAGCAGACAACGTTAAAGCACAGACATAACTCATGGATCGGAAATTTTCGTTGGTTGGATCGGAAATTTCCGATCCGCGAATCACGTCCGTATCAGAACCCAATACGGATACTGGATCAGATCGGCCCCATCCCTAGTTCTTATCTGGTCCTTATCAGCGGGATTAGATTAAAACCAAACACCACAGATGATTTTACAGACTGAAAACCTTCACTCGGAGAAGAATTCGCCAGAAGCTGCTGTTCTTTTACTCTTGTAGGAACAGGAGCTTGCTGACTCTCTGGTCTTAATGGCACATGATCGGAAGTCACTGCTGCATTGAAGCACTTGTAGCAGATGGTTTTTGATGGATCCAGCATTCAAGAACGAGCCCATCAGTCTGCCAGCCGCACTTGTTCACCTTTCATACACACAAACTGTTTTACAAATGGGCCACACGGCTCATTTCGGTTTTCTGGTCTGTCATTTGTATCATGAGATTTCTTTTTTGATTATCTGCCAGCAAATGATTTGCTTTGCTTGGTGTTGTGTTTTTCTGTTAGATCATAGGGGTGGATGGGCATGTGGAAAAGGAGCAGATGAAGCTACTGTCAATCTGCGTTGCACTCCTCTAATTTAATTTGCTCCAACAAAGAACAGTCCAAGAACACTTGATTAAAACCACATTATGAGCACCTGCAGCCTCCAAATGCAAAGCTGTGTACAAAATGACCTCAGTGTTCCAGCAGTTGAAACATTTCAGTGAAAGTGAACAAATGTACCAAATCTCAGTGTACATCAAAGCACATATCATGTACCAAACTGTAAAACAGAAACACAGCATTACTGAGACACTGACATAAACCATAAACCTGTATTAACTTCTGCCATTTTAAACACATTTGCACTTCATCTTCTACCCAGTTGATTTGTGTGATTTTTGATACTGAGTTACAGAGTCCTCAATATGCTGAAGGTCAAACTGCTGATTGTGTTGGTTAATAGGTCAAATCAGCTTTCAACTTTCCCAATGCTTTACCCATTTTTGATTGTGTTACAGGTTTATGTAGTTCATAGTCTTTTTGCCTGTCGATCATTATGTATTTTTGCATTATTTGTCGTGGTCCCAGTGTCTTGAGTCACCGTATTATTGAATAATTCTGGAAGAAAAGTGTTGATCCAGGTTTTCATCCAAAATAACCTGTGTCACACGGTGACATGTCACATAACCTGTTACATTCACACATAAGGAATTGACTGGCAACCATAATCAAACCGCATGACAACTGAACATCAACAGTCTGATTGTGTGAAACTGTAAATCTCACTCACTTGGTTTCATGACTTCACACTTCAGCCAGAGACAGTTGGCAGTGGCTGCATTCCCTCAAGATTTCTTTGTGTGATGCCTAAATGTGTGTGTGTGTGTGTGTGTGTGTGTGTGTGTGTGTGTGTGCGTGTGTGTGTGTGTGTGTGTCTGCGCGTGTGTGTGCACATCAGAAGTGCTGGCTGACTACAGTAGATTTTCTCATGATCTGAATACCTTCCTCTGTGCTGAAAAACAACATAATACAAGGCTAATGGTGCAACAGGCACATTTTACAATCTTACTGATCGAAGTGAATGTAATATATACATAAAAATGTAGTATATATCATCTCTGCTGATGCTGATCATTGCCAATAAATCAATTAAATTAGAAGTAGGAGGGGCTACTGTGTATGTGTTTGTCCAGTGTCAAAGTGATACTGGAATTTACAGGTAAGCATTATTTGCCTAACTTAACCCAGTCAGAGGCGAGCATCAGAGCGGGAGCAAAAAAAAAGTTCTGCATTTGACAGATTCTCATAAAAACTCAACTGAAAATGAAATGTTGCTAGTATAATACAAACAAACAAAACATTTATTTAGTGGATGATAATGATGATGATAAGGTCTTTGGGAATTAACATATTGAAACATACCAGATTCCCGCTGTCAGTTATCGATATTTCATCAATGTGCTGAGCAATCTTGTTTGTGAAACTCATGAGAATACTCCCATCCAACTGGAATCAGAGAGCCCTTCCAATATCTTACCACACCCCGACACATGATGTGAAGTTCTCAGACACACAAGCTACAGGTTTTCTACACTCTACCTTTTTTCATTCATATGCACAGATACTGTACATGGATTAAATATATTCATTCTGTGTTTTGCTTGTGTTGTGCAGCTTGCCACCATTAAGAGTGAGTCTCGTCTGAAGCATCTCCTCCAGCGTTTACCAAGCTACTGTCCAGAGTCTATGGTGAGTCCACTGTCCGTTCAACAATACCATTTCAAATGTCAGGGAGTCCAACAGTAGGCATACCAACAGTATTTTGCTTTTGCATCAAAGTGCAAAATACTAGATGTTATCAGAGGTGAAAACTAACATAACAGAAAAGTAGTGTTTTAGTTTTAGCTGAAGTACAACTGATGCACACACTAAATATAACCCATGGTTGACCAACTGATCTGTCCTAATAACAAGGGCTCTCATTGGCTGTTTGCTTTTGAGGTAGTAACAATGCCACCAAGCTTCTTCTTCTGAATAATGTAGAATCTGGTGATCAAAGATCATTATTCATTTGGCAATTTAGCCTTTATTTGACAGTTAGCTGTAAAGGGTCGAACCATGTGGAACCATGGACACTGTGGTCATGTACCTGTTACTGTTCTACCATCAAAGCATTCCAGTAATTACTGTTACTGTCCGAATGAACATGATAAAACAGTTAAGGGAAACAGTTAAAGCAAACAATTTCCATTTTGTTGCCGTAAAAATGTTCAAATTGTTAATTGTTGAACACATTCACTTTAAAATGACTGGTGGACCGTTCAGGTTGATATTTCAAAGATGGTTGCTGGTGCATGCTAGCACATTTACATTTACAGCAACTTCAGCCTGCACATCAACAAGTGCAGTTCACTGTGTAATTAAGGTGCACTCCTGCATGGTTTCAGCGCAGTTTCATTTTTGTCTCAAATTGTAGGCATCTCCCCCTGATCCGCTAGCTGCCTGCCCCTGAATATACTGTGAAGAAGCCAGGTCAGGGGTCGTAAATGCTAAAAAAAAAACAAACTCTAGGGGCACAGGCTGTGCACCAAAACAATAACAAACCACATTCCAGCCAATCACAGACAAGCTGGTTGGGGAGGGGATGGGGTGTGCATGCACATATGGGGGTGATTGGCTGGAATGACCCCTATGTGCACACGTTTTAAGCCCCAGTGCGCGTTCCTTGCCCCAGATTAGCTGGAACATGGTTTGTTATGTTTTGGTGCGCAGCCTGTGCCCCTAGTGTTTGTTTGAGGTTTACGACGCCTGCGTTCTCTCCCGAGGACGGGCTTTTTCACAATGTATTCAGGGGGCAGGCATCTAGCGGATCAGGAGGAGATGCCTACGATTTGAGACAAACATGAAATTGTGCTGAAACCATGCAGGATCACATCGTGCATCTTTAACTCTGCTTCATCTGTATCTGTATCTGTTATCTAAGGTAAGACAAGATCCATTTTAGTCCTCAGTTATGTGGGAGTAAAGCAATGAAATTCCTTGATTGGCGAACTGAAAATGTTTGTATGCATGTTGTAAAACTTGATTCGTGACTGTAAATAGCAGTTTGTGGTTTTAAATTTTAACTATAATGTAGCACATGCAACATTCATGCTACTGCCTATGATTAACTCTTGGTCAGTGTTAAGGCAAGATTAGTATCAACTCTCTCATTAGAATTATACAGGAAGTGGGTTGGTGGTTATGGTTGCCACAGTATTGTAGCACCTGGTTAAGCCACTTGCGACCCCCCACCCTCCCACACACAAACACACACACACACACACAGGCACATTCCTTCCTCCCACCATGGTTAATTACAAAGCAGCAAAGCAGAGAGGCTAGTTTGGTGCTTGTCTTATTTCTCTCCAACAGTCTATTAGAACCACACCAGCAATTACACTTAGGCGGCCTTAAATGTTTTCTATCATTTTAACATATGCCATGTTCTCATTTAGCTGAACTAATAGAAAATTCCCTTCATGGCTTTTGGTTTTTATTTTCATTGGTCACATTTAAAAGTGCAGTATCAAATAATGCTCTGACATCCGTTCCATGGGATCTCTCATTACCCAGTGCATAAGCCAACTGTAGAAAGTCAATCCTCTGAGGAAGATCTTGAGATAAGGTTGAAAGCATCTCTTTAGCAGTTCCAAGATAAGAAGGTGGTCAATTGCTGGGAACTGACAGACTGATACATTTGTTTATTTATTATTTTTATGAAAGGATCCAAGTTATGATATAAAGTATGCACACTATAGTATAAAATATATGCATAGATTTATTTATTATAGATACATTTTAATAATGTAGAATAATGAAGTAAAACTGTTCTTAAGTGAAATATTTAATTGGTCACAGCTGGAACTGTTGAATTTTGCAATCATTCCATTTGAAGAAAACGATTCTCTCAGATGCACACACAGGCCCTGGCTCTCTGGGTAGACAGTTTTCTGCTTTGGCTCGTCCTAGATGCAGCATTATTCTTCCTGGCACGCTTTTGCCTTATTGGTCCCTGCTTCATCACAAATCATGTTTATGCTTCATGTACAGTCACTGTTACTTCTCAGTCTGGCCCGTAAATGATGTAGACACTTGCTGATGGGAACCTTTGTTCTCGGGCCAAGAGACACAAGGGGGAGTATTAACAGTGACGTGTTAGGTTTCTAGAAATGACTGCCCTCTAAAAGCGTAACAACATGTAGAGCTTACTTTTTTCCTATGGTCATATTTCTTATGCCAGTGTCAATGTGTCTTAGGCAGCGAAGACAGACAAACCTGTTGGTGATAATTAATCCTTCACATCTTAGCACAAAACCATCAGGAGTTTTATTTTGTCCTGTTGTTCAACACTGATGTGAAGACATCTTCCTGTGTTACTGACCTTGTGTGTTGTTCTATGGATGTGAACAGCGCACTGCGTTTGAAAACTGTGTTAGAAAAGACACAATTAAAAAGTGAGAATAGACAGGGACTTTTTTGAGTGGTGAAAAAAACGAAGCTGAAGTTTGTCCCACTTCTGATTCCAGTAAACAGCAGTCGGGACAAACCTCTTCTTTATGTA
Organism: Trinectes maculatus; assembly: GCA_016785345.1. Taxonomy (NCBI): domain Eukaryota; kingdom Metazoa; phylum Chordata; class Actinopteri; order Pleuronectiformes; family Achiridae; genus Trinectes; species Trinectes maculatus. The sequence continues at coordinate 133,061 of JAFBJQ010000997.1, forward strand.
CAGAAAAATCTAAAACGTTTCAAATGCTGTGCGACATGGTCTGAGGGATATTCTTAAACATAGTGAAGCTCATTGTATTATGTCTAAAGAGATATAACCTTTTCTTCTCCTTTGCCCTGTAGAATGAACTGTGGATGTGCATCAACTCTACACTTCCCGGTAAGAGACCGTAATGACGTTAAAGCAAACATTTATGAGACTTTGAACATGGCATGTGTTGGTAGGTGTCAAAGAAGACATTATCTCAACATGTTTACGTAACCAGTGTATTAGATTTGTCGAGTGAAAGGCTTTGGATATGCATCCACAGAGATATCACTTCACCAAATTCGCATGAGGAATCATATTCTATTACAATATTAATATTTAAAAGAAGACATGTATTCCAATCTGTCTTTACTGGTTGCATGCGAAGATGAAATGCCAGCTGAGCAGAGAGCAGCAGCTCTCTCTCCCACCTTTGTAAATCCTGCAGCCTGTGCTGCCTTGAAACAAATCTACCTGTCAGAAGCCTAAGTGCCTCCAGATTTGGAGGTATTGTTCTTCTGATCTTCTTGTACCCACTATAGACTGGAGTCCAGACAGCCAGAGAAGTCAGGAAAAATTGAACTGGTTAAGGAAAGTCCCTCTCTCAGATCCTCTCAGGCTGTGAGATATCATCTGCTCTCTTATGTTCACTGCATTCCTGCAGCGCTTAAGGTTTAATGTTGATTGTGTAACTACTTCTCTTCAACACACTGGCTTTGATTGATAATTCCTTTATTTCACTGAATGTCTTTCCACAACTTTTGCAAAATGCAATGGAAATTATCAGAACTATAACAGGTCTAATAATAAGGGTAGTAACAGTTTCACAGAATTTACTGTTTGGCATGTTGTAATGGAATAACACAAGCTGATAATAATTATTACATCATTGCGTGACATGATCTTGTACAGGTAATACACTATGATGGTGACAAATTTTATCCACAAACAGACAAACAGATTGTAGGAGCCATAATGCAATTAGTGCGTGGTGTTTGGTTACCGTGGTGATGCTTGGGAGCGTGGGTCACAAGGTTTGGTCACTACACAGATGTACCAACAGTTGCCAGAGTAATCAAAACTCCCTATGCTGGGTCATGCTGCAGTAAATGTCTACAGGACACTGTGGCTGGTAATTAATGTGTACATTAAGACATTTTAATGCAGCTTTAATGATGTCTGTGGATGATCCTTGGACAATGCAGTTTGAGCTCCTTGTTACAGAGCAGTCATAATGGACTGACTCATGTGTGCCCATGTGAAGGAACACTGAGACTGAGCTTAAACACTATTATATGCACTGAGTAATGGTGTCACAAATGTTTTAGTAAGTTTTAATTGTCTTTATTTAAAGACACATTATAAATGTGAATATAATGTAAATGTAAATATAAAACAGCTGACACAATTATATAAAACAACCGATACTAATATCAGTATCAATATTTTGGCTTTATTTCTGCGGATAATGACCATTGAAAACATTACATGATTAACCAAAAATAATGTTAATAATATATGCTAAAATCAGTGGGTCTGTGGTGTTTGATTTGTCTCCAGGAGTATCCAGGAAATCAGATGGCTGGGTGGGGCTGGGCTGCTGTGAGCTGGCTATCTCAGCTGATTGTCGAAGGGAATGCAAACAAGTGAGTTACTTTGTTTTTTTTTAATAAAGGCATTATTTAATTGTATTCATATTTGGGTCAGTCTCATCAATGCTGTTTTTGCTGCTGTTTTTTCTTCACATTAATTTAATGTCGTTTTCTCTCACAGGCATCATCCAAAAATGACATAACAAAGGTTTGCAAGAAAGTCACAGAGGTAAGTCCTCAAAGAATATGTTCTAGTGCTGGAGCTGCAGATAATCAGATTATCAGTAATTAAAATCAAAGCTATTACCACTAAAATACTGACACCTGTAGCTCTACATTATTGCAGTATATTTGGCAGTATTGGCAGTATTTATTAGTGGTACTGCTAACATTATTACCGTGATGATACTTTTCATATTTAATGTTTAGTGTTGAGAGTGTTATTTAATTATTAAAGAAAAATCCCACCACCCCTTTTGGAAAATTAATTTGATGAACCCTAACCCTCAAATGGGGAAAATACTTAAAATACGATTTTTAAACAAATGCTAATATAAAAACAGACATTTATTTTTTGTACAAAATGTTATTTATTTAGTTATATTGTATAGTTACCTTTTGTCACTTTTTTCTTGTATATTACTGGATGTTTTCCATTTTATGGCCTTTGTAGTCCTGCTGGATGAAGCTGTTTTGAGAAAGGTGGAACAGCTCCGGCCAGTATCACCACTTTGTTTCTCTTCTCTCATTCTAGAATTCACTGTACAGCTGCATCACCAAAAATGAAAGTAAGTTCACAGCTACAAGACTATGAGTAACGAAGACAACAATTGCAACCAGTGATCACGTCACGTTTTTCAGACAGTGCATAAATAAACCACTTGAGCACGTCACTGTGTTTTTGGAAAAGTCAAGGTCTTGTTTTTATTCTCTGTTGCTTTCTCCTACTCATTCTTGCACACAACATGCACAGATGCATACACATGCATAGCAGTGACATTGGATGTGCCTGATGGAGTTTGAAATTCGTAACAACGGTTTAACAAGTACTGAAAATCCACATCTTTATTATTATAATAACCAGAAGTGTTTGTGGGCTTTCCTCCAGTGGGCTCTACATGCTGCAGCTATGCCGGGCGTCACACCACCTGTCGGGAGTACTGCCAGGCCATCTTCAGGACCGACTCAACACCCACTGTGTCTCAGATCAATGCTGTCAAAGAGTATTGCCAGAGTCACAGTGCCCAGCTGCTCAGCTGTGTCAGCAACTTCACCAAATCCTACCCAATACGCAGTCCGATAGACAGTAAGTTCCCCTTTACAATGAAGACAGCCAGTATTCTTCTCTGTAACAGTCACTGTTTAATCCTTATTAATTATTTTTGTGACAAATTAATAATAATTGATTATTTATTTAATGCTGTTGAAATGTGGTGAGATGGGGTTTTTTTTTGAACAAATGTGTTTATTGATGTTTCACAAATCACAACATACAACACAAGATAATAGACACAACACAAAACAAAACCAAAAACACAAAAAAATGTAAAAAATCTGTTATATTATATGTCATAGTACATGTTTCAGCAGTCCTTCCAACATTCACATCCAGGTCTGTACTGCTGTGATCGGGCGGAGGCCACCCACTGCCAGGTAGCTTGCCGGAAAATTCTTCGCACCATGAGCACAGAGCATGAGATCATGGAGGGTTTGATCGAGGAGTGTGGCTCCCAGCCTCTCCCTCAGGAACCCATGTGGCAGTGCTTTCTGGGCAGCGCCCAACCTCCTTCCCCACCTGAAGAGGAGACCCCCCATCCTGTCAAGATGGACTGTGCCAAACTGCACTGCTGCTCCAAGGCCAACACGTCACTCTGCAGGTCATACAGCGTACTGCCAGCAGTGGATTCATGTCATATATATGAAGACAGCGCAAGTTCTAAAATCAGACTCTGCCATTGTGTTTTGACAGGGACATGTGTCAGGAGATCAGCACCAACTGGGGCAGCCAGACGTGGCAGGACTTCGACCAGCTCTGTGAGTACAACCCAGTGGAGACGGAGCTCATCAACTGCCTGGCTGATGTCCGAGAACCCTGCCAACTGGGCTGCAAGGACCTCACTTACTGCACCAACTTCAACAACAGGTCAGGCTGCTGACATTCACTATGGTTAAACAAACGCGATAGTTTTACATTCACCTGTTTAACACAGCAACATAAAGACAAAAAGTTGCTTTTTTTTGCTTTTCCAGTAGCTTTTCTAAACAAGACGTTCAAAGCTCCTTTATGTAGACAAGCAACTTCACAGTTTGGTAACTGCTGTTACTGTGTTCTAGCAGGTAGTAAATAACAACTCTGCATTTTACTCTTACATGACTGCTTCCATCTTTTTTCTTTTGCCATCATGCATTATTTGTCAGCACACATAAATTTCCACTAACATGGAATGTAACATACTGCTTTCAATGCTTACACTTCAGCTGTTGTATGTTCTAGTCTTCCACTCTACACATCCACTGGCACCTCGACTGACCTTTCAGCTACTTTCTTTGCTTACATACTAACACCTTTTATCACGCTTATTGGTTTACATGTAAACTGACTTTAATTTTAACTTCTTTCAACCCAGCGAGAAACAAAGCAACAGACAAAAACAAAAAACACATTTATACTGAACCCATAGTGACCCTGGAATTATCTGTACCACAGCATGTTTTACACACTGTCTACAGATGGGGCCAAAGGCCAAATGGAACAGCTTCAAAGGCTGCATTAGGAAGTCACACTGACACACACAATTCAAAACAAACTCAAATATACTTCCCCCATTCACACAGCGGTCTGCTGATCACCTGTTGTGTGAAGCAACCACAAATTCTTTCAAAGGCTTTGAAAATATTTTGAAAACCCAAGGTCATCTTTTGTATCAGAGTACCAAGTCTGAATATCACACAAACTAAATAATATTCAGGCAAAAACATGTGTTGGTTCATTTATGTCGACAACTAATTTACTTCTGTCTCACCTTAGGTCTGTGTGGCTCTTTTGGGAAAATGTGCTTTTAACCATAGCTTTACCTTGGAAAGATAAAAAGACAGCCAAGACATCTGCAGCATGTTTTGAAATAGGACATTCTGAACCATCAGTAGTGTAATCTCAAACATATTTTGTAGTTTAATTTTGTTTCCATGGCTCCATTGCATGATGATTATGACTATAGTTCTGAGTAGTTCTGACCCAAATCTATTATATTCCAGCCCTATACAAATAGCTTATAGTGTGGGGGCCCATTGGAAACAATTGCCAAACTGAAACATGTGGGTATAGGGGTGATTTCAGATGTTGTCTGATGATCTAGTATAAGGAGCAGCAGATGGGAGTATACTATCTCCTAAAACTATGGTAAACTTTTATATGCTCAATTGAGGGGTCTGCAGTTCTTGATATATTATAAGCCCTATGAGGCAAATTGTAATTTGTCAATATGAGCTATACAAATAAAAATCGATTGATTGATTCATATATTCCAGTACCCTGTTAATGAAGAATCATTTAGATATTTACATTTTTATGTGACAGCATGTGGCATTTTAACCAGAACATTCAGTTCCGGTCTGGTGTTTGTTGTTTAAAAGCTGTGAGCTTTGAATTTGGGCAAATGTAAATTATGCAGGCTATACTGTGCTGAGGCAGATTTGGTCTAGTGGCCATTCAGAATTATAGATAATGTGATGCACTCAGTTATAAACACAGTTATAACTCATACATAATACATAACCCATTTACAATGTATATTTGTCATGAACACTGTGGAATTGTCAACAGATATTTCCGTTGCAGTTGTGTCATTGTGCCTGTACATTAATTTATGTCATTCATGAATGAGGGCAGTCAGTAGAAAGTTATCTGGCTCGCCAGGACTCCAATGCCCATAATGATTTTTAGATTGTGAATACCATAGATCAAGCTTAATATATTAATGGGATGGGGTGGATGACAGCATGCCACAGTTTTTCTCATTAAAGTTTGCAAATAACATTAGCTTTTGTTGTTGTCAAAGTCATTTTAAGGTAATATAGTTTAAGATATAGCCACACTTTTTATTAGAGTGGGACAGTAAAGATTTTCCAATCAGAAAAAAAACAGATGAACAATTCAGTTCTGTTCCGAAATAAAGTACTACATGGAAACGGGTGGGCTGAAATGCAGACTCCTTTTCTGTTTTCTGATTAAAACTGCTTGAACTGCCACACTTCATGACTGAACACAGAAAAGATTCTTCGTGAGTCTCTCCTCATAAAAATGAATTGATTGCCTCACTTAATTTATGCTTGAGAAGAAAACCACTGTTGACCATTTTGAGGTTGAATAAACTTATGGACACACAATCACACACACACACGCACGCACGCACGCACACACACACACACACACACACACACACACACACACACACACACACACACAGTCACTTGAAGATAAACAAAGCAGCCACTCATCAAGAGCAAATGGAATCAAGGAGCCACACCCAAAACTTGTGCCTGGAACCTTCTCCCCTTAAACCACCAATTAGCTGACTCACTTGAGACCAAACCCACCAATCAGACATGAAAGAAGCTTCCTGGTGCGGTGGAAGAGGAAAACACCCCTTACATTATTCAGACTTCTGTAAGGCTCCTGTCTGTAAGGTTACACCTACAAGTATATTGTCCTGCAGAAAGCCAGTTGCCCACGTTTAGATCATAGTTGAGACCCTGACCATGTGATGTTTTTTTTTTTCTGAGCACACTTTGTCAATTAGTGCTGCAGGTTTTTTTACTCCTACTCTCTCTTTTGACAGACCCACTGAGTTATTCCGCAGTTGTAATGTCCAGTCAGACCAGGGCGCCATGAACGACATCAAGCTGTGGTCCAATGGGACAATCAAGATGCCATTTATGAACATCCCCGTCCTGGACATCAGGAAGTGTCTACCGGACATGTGGAAGGCTGTAGCCTGTTCCCTGCAAATAAAACCCTGCCACAGCAAGTTCAGAGGGAGTGTCATATGCAAGTAGGTCCTCATCATCATTCATTCTACATTTTGCGAATGCAAACATAAATAATGTCACCTGCTTATACCATTCATTCTTGAATGACCACAGCCTTTTTTTTTTACCTCAGCAGTAGAGATAATGAGGCCTTTGCTCAGGGTCATGTTAGAAAAGGCTTTTAATTCTAATGTTCTGTCAGCAAAACAGGATCCTCCTGGCTATTGTCTGCAGAAGCTATTCTGTAAAGATTTAAATTGTCAATATGGCTGCTTAAATCATAAAATATGCATTTTAATGGACTGTGATGTGGCATTATGTCTTTACTCATGCCAGTCAGTCTTTTCCTCCTCTCTCCTCTCTCTCTCTCTCTCTCTCTCCCTCTCTCTCTCTCTTTTTCTCAACCTCATCATTCTGCATATATAAAATCATGTTGTGAATAGGATAGAGAATGGTGAGAATATAAATATATCTGTTTGACAAGTAGAGGCCCTGCCCTTCTCTTAGGATCTGCTCTGTCATGACTGAAGTGTGTGTGTGTGTGTGTGTGTGGGTGTGTGTTTGCTTGTGTGTGTGTGTGTGTGTGTGTTTGCTGCATTAGATCACTTTACCCCTTTGGCTATGCTTGGTGTCTTGTTCACTCATTTGTTAGACACAGTCTTCCTCTCAGTTTTTAATCTACCACTTGCCTTGGATGACATCACACCATCACACATTGTGCATATCCAGCCACAGGCTGTGTGTGTTGGCGGAGCCTCTCACTTCACACACATTGTCTTACAACCCCCTCTAGCATAAAATTACACGACTGCATAATTTTGTGCAACCTGCAATCTGTTTTTGCTTTCTTACTTTTTATCTGTCCTCAGGTCAGATTGCATAGACATCCTGACCCAGTGTGGGGACAGGAAACGTTTCCATGAAGGACAAACACCAGAGAGGATCTGTGAACTGCTGTCACCGATTGATGACCCTGAACGCTGCATTCCCCTCCACAGATACCTCAGTATGTCACTACTTGAAGCACAAATTCCTCAGAGGGACTCTGTAACAAGATGTGAAGTAACAGAGTAACAGATGGAAACATAGATGCAGCACTGTAACTAGAAAAATACATTAATATTACTCTACTTAAAACTTTAAGATTCACGGTCCATGCTCCTTGAGACAGATCTGTATGTAAACTGATATGCAACCACTAGAGGGCAGAGCCACACAGAAGCTCAGTGGTCTACAGGCACATCATTTCATCTTAAGAATCTGTTATGTTTTGCTAAGTTTATGTTTTGCTTTGTCTAGCCCCAAGTTCCCTAGGAAACAGCATTGTTGAGGAAGTCATCCATCCCTGCAACCCTAACCCCTGCCCCAGCAACCACTTATGCCAGGTCAACAGGAAGGGCTGCCTTGATGAACTCAATTGTCAACCATACCTCTGTGTACCAGGTATGAGATATCGCTGCCACAGGTCAGCAGCTCCACTGTGTCTAAAACCTGCTTCATTCCAGTCGTTTTGACTGTACGTGTGTTCTTAGGATGTAAACTGGGTGAGGCCTCTGAGTTCCTGGTGCAGCAGGATGCTCGTATACAGGTGCCGACCCGCACAGGTCCCGCTGGATGCTACGAAGTGTGCAGCTGTCGTCCCAGTGGACGTCTAGAGAACTGTGTGGAGACGCCATGTGTGGACATGAACAAACCCTGCATCGTAGGAGGACAGAGGAAAAGTAAGACCTCCCTGATGCCTTCGTCCAAACGATTTCCACAGGCCCCCAGAAAACAAAATGCCATTAAAATGCCTCAGAATTAGCAAGTTTATTTAAATATTGACAGCTCAATTCATTAACCTTCATCAAGTGAATCTTGTGGTGGTGTGTGAATGAAATAGCATTGATGTTAAGGTCACTGTTGGTGAACTGGTGTCTCTTGGTGATTCTCCTTTAATTAAGCATGAGGTAATTTAAAACAAGTCATAGTTTCATTACATCCTGTGGTGAAGGGAATGAAATTTGGTATATGTATTAATTCATTTTAAGCATGTCAATTAGAGCAGTGGGGAACAGTCTTTTTTAAAAACAAGTAGTTTCAGTAAATGAGAGAAGAATGGAGCAGGCTCTGTAATGGGTTGCATTACGTTACCTCCAACCAGCAGTAAGAACTGGTTTCCTGATTAGAGCTCATGGAAAATTTACGTCAAGTTTGCAGCTGAATGCCAAATTCAACTAAACCTGATGCTGAGTTTTAGGCTTTGTGATTGGATGGTTTATAAATGGTACTGTCCAAATGAGTAAATCTCGAGTGTAAAAATAGTTTATAGCTTTAAATACATCTACCTCCCTTTTTATGGTTCAGTTATCTAATTTGTATTTATTTCTGTTGTGGTTTGTTCTGTCCTTATTCTCTCTATGCAGATAAGCCATCTATCCATTCTCATTACCAGCCACCTGTGTATTGTAATCACATAGTGATGTAGAATGTAGCAGAACTTATTCAGACCATTACAGTCTGCATTCAGTAGTGATCCAGGCTCTTTCTGCTAGATGGCTACCCTCAAAGAAAAGCAATTGTGATTCAGAAGCTAGAAGTATAATCAGTCAACAGCATTTTTTATCTAAATAATAACATGGGAAACCACATAAATGCATCTACATATGATTGTAGTGGAGATGAATGAGTTGTGGTTCTTTTCAAAATCGGCAGTGAAGCTCAAAATTGTGCTCTGAGGTTGTGACTGAAGGTGAGTAGTATTATCTGTGTGATGGAACGTGTCACTTACTGCTGTTGTCTGCACCTGGATCACAGAAGTAACCTCTTTCAGGTGAACTTCGCAGAGTTCAAAACTGTGCAGTCACTTTTTTGGTAAAACAGAAAAATAGCAGCACAGACACAGGTTCTAGTTGACCGCTGATCACTTTAGAAGTCCATATGACACCCACTGGTCATGAATTCAAGTTGATTAATATTTGTAAATGCTGCTCTCCCAAAGAGCCAATTTGCTCACCAGTTTTATACTGGGTCTATATGCCATTACAGTTATAGATGGATGTGTAAAAGCTAGAGCTTCATTTTAACGGTAGATGCAGTGGAATTGTCCTGTAAAATAGATTTTATATGTTAGTTACAGCTTCAGGCAGAATATAGTTTATACAGTGTTCACTAGATTCAATTAAAATTTAATTCCAATAAAGAAATAAACCATTTATAGCTGATGAGGAAAATAGTCACACAAACCAAATTTTGTCCCCTGGTAACCAAAGTGCATCTGAGTGGATCTTTTACTTTTTTTTGTTTTTGTATCTGCCTTGCCAACTTGTTATGTTCTCCAACTCTACTGAAGCTTCAGTGTTGTAAGTCAACATGTTGTGTGATTAATTGTAACAGCAGTGCAGGCCTTACAGTTGGTGTAAGTGACGTACTGTTTGCATATTCTGCTCAGGGCTATTACTACGTAAATCTGTGCTTTGGGTTCAGAGCTGTCCATCCTGAGTTGCTCCATTATAACTTAAGAACTGTGGCTGGTATTCAACTTAGTTATGTGTAAATCTGTTGCCAGGAGACATGTGGTCATCCTTAATATTGCCACTCAAAAGATGCCAAAGTCATCATAACCCAACTTTATAATCAGTAAACATTTATCACCAAACAACAAACCATTTCAATCAACTGATCATTTCCTCTGCAGTTACAAAAACAAAAACTCCAGCTTCCAATCTTTCACTCTTTCTCTTCTCATCCACTTAGCCTTTGTTTTTGCTTACACTTTTAAGACAGAGTTGTTGCTGTCTTATTGAAGACAGATGTGTGGTCTGAACTGAGCACATGCTGTTCTAGGTTGGAATTTGATGAAGGCTGCTGTGCGTGCATGCTGAACCACCTCTAGGCACGGTAGTAATTTAGACTTTAAACTTTAATTGGGTTTATTAAACTGACTTATACCTTGTTCATGAATAAGAAAACAATGTGTATTAGCGTTCTCCTGTAATCTCCTTTGTTGGTGACAAGCAAAACACAGTGTTTATTGTGTGTCTGTCAGAGAGCGTAAGAGAATGCGGACACTTTTACATTTCATTAGCTTATGCATTTATTTTCCTCTTTGTAGCTGTTAGGATATAAAATCTTCTTGTTTTGTTTCAGTGGGTTTTGTTTCAGTTTTGTTTCATATCTCTTTCAGTCCCATGAAAGAGATATGAGTTTTTAAAAGTTAACTTTATCTGGCAGTTCAGTAGAAACTCTTAAGTTTTGTGTTTTGCTCTTGGATCAAATATTCCAGAGACAAAATTTGAAGATTTATTAGTTGTTAATGTAAAAGAGAAGAAGAGGAGCCAGCAGGGCATAAATGGTAGTCATAAATCACTGCTCTCATCTAGGACTGAGTAGAATACTGAGCATTCTTGGCACCACTAACAAGCAATAAGTCAAACACTAGTAGGAACCAAGATGTATTATATTAATAACATCATCCTCCATTGCTCGCTCTGACATGGCTCGCTCCTCTGTACCTGAACTCTGTGAAACTCTATCACACCTCTACCCTGCACACCATCAAACATCCACTGCTTCCCTCACGGATGCTGCTTGTCTCCAGACTGGTCACTAACGAGTCAGACCAATCAGAGAAGCTAAACATGACCAAATTAAGTGGCAATGTATCAGTTTTCTGAGGAAATGTGCCGCATAGACAGACTGAGACTCTGGTTGTCTCATGGCTCATTAAGTGCCTTTCTGGATTGTAAGTTGTTGCTTAGGTGCCAAATGCAGAGGAAATGAAGTGCCACTTTCAACTCAGGAGAATCTCAGGATATTTAATATAATGAGTTAGGTAAAAACAAACCCTTTCACAGTGTTAAACACACATTAAAGCCTTTCTGGTGATGTGCAGGAGGGTCAACAACCTTATAGACACCTGGGGTGCATCATCAACATCCTACATGTTATCACGATACACCGGGAGCCAGGGGGTGGGAGAGAGACTGGTAGAATGTCACTGTGCAGTCAGACCAGGTGAGGTGAATCAGGGCCAAGCTCCTCCCATCAGGCTCCTGCTCAAAGAGTCTCAGCCGCAGATAAAACAACGTCACAGTGGTCTGTTGACATTTTAACCATGACACCTTGTTCACGTTTTCCTTTCTGTCTGTTTTTTGTATGTTCCCACCAGGCCATGGAACATCTTTCAGGATTGACTGCCACACTTGTTCCTGCTTTGCTGGCAACACCATCTGCTCCACCAGAGAATGTTTCCGTTTCAGCAGCTCGGATGATGACCGGCGCCAATTCACTGGTCTGTCTCCTTAATGGTTTGAATGTATTATTAAAATTTTCACAAAATATATATGCATTGTTAACATTATACAACACAATGATTGTTCCATAGTTAGCTTACTGTGTAGAAATCTGGGGATCAGCATGTAAAACTTATGCTTATATTTATTTTAGAGAGACCTAAGCTTTAGAGAGATATATTATAGTAGTATTAATATTACAAACAATGCACAAGGCAAATAAAAATATTTTAGCAGTAAATATTCAAAAAATGTTTGAACCAATGTGATGAAACGGAGTATCGCAGTGAAAGGTGGAAAATTATTGAACAACCTCAACAAAGTAACAAAATAATCACGGTCAATTAATATATTTTTAAAAAACTCATTAAATTAAATGTATTAAATAATTATGAAACAGTAAATTAAGGTAGCAATCTGTGACGAAGGTTAAAAAAATCATGGCAAATCCATTAAAATTGAGATGCTAAAAGGAAAATGTTAATGCGAAAAGTAAATATTTCTTGTAAACAGGGGCAAAAATATAAGATATATTCTTCTGCTTTTCGTTCAAATTTTAAGTTGTCTTGTACATACAACAACATCTTGTACAACATCTTGTACAACATATGCTCTTTCTGCTTTTTCTTTTATGTAATAAAATAAATGTATATAAATTAAATAAATAGGCTGTGGTCATCTTGGTTAAGGTTGGATAGCTGGATAGCAGTTTAATGACACAGTCTTATTTGTGTACTGTTACTGTGGTGTACTGGTATCATCTTACCAAGATTAGCCTGCACCAACTTGTACGGTTGGTGGTGGTGAAGTCTAATGATTTCCATGTCCTTGTAAGTCTTCTCTGCAGGAAGATAACAACTAATTTTCCAAGTTAGTTAATTTTCCAACCAAGTTGGACATTTCAATCAGTCCAATTTTACCATAGTTGTATATAACTTTCAATGTGGGAAAACACATTTCTAAACTCGGTTTAAACAGAATATCTTCTGCAATGCAATCAATAATATGTATGTGATATATCAAATAAATTCGACACATAAAGATGGTGATCTTATGTTGTCAGGTAGAGAAAAGTGTGAAGAATAGTCTGCATTCCATCACTTTTCTCCTTTTAGAGTAATTATCCACCTCTCTCCCCCAGGTCTTCCGTGTAGTTGTCCAGACCGCTTCATCCCAGTGTGTGCCTCCAATGGGCGGACCTATCCAAGTGCCTGTGTGGCACGCTGTATGGGATTCAAGGACCATCAGTTTGTCTTTGGCCAGTGCCACCTTAGTAACCCCTGTGCTAGCAAACCCTGCCAGAGGAACCAGAGGTAGGCTGAGCTGCACATTATACCTTTCTTTCTCGTTTTCTTTCACCCTCCATCACGTTTTTCTGTAAATGTGACTAACAATATATAGCAAATAGAACAATATGACTGGTCACAAAGGTGTTTTCCATTTGTTTTCCATTATATTCGCAAATCATGATTCATGATTCTAATCTGCATCTGATCTTTACACTATACAGAATACTCAGAGATGTCATTTTCATTACTCTAACAAAGTTGCAGGATATTCCTCTTATGCAATCGCCACTTGCCATCAAAACAGCATTAGTAATCAAAGTAAAATTGCTTTATTTACCCCTACAACCAAGTGAATCCACGCAGGCCAACCAACCAGAATGCAGAATTCCATTGGCCAGAAAACTGTTTTAATGACACACACATTACACATATTTATCTTCAACATTTACTGGAAGACATTCATAATAAACATACACACACTGATGCAGTCACAAATGCAGACAAACTTTGGTAGACTCTCTTGGCACTATGTTCTAATACTGCGCACACACTGAAGAGTGGAGGTATGTCCAACATACCTCCACTCTAAACAGTAAACAGTAAACAGTGCAGTAGAAGTCAGCAAGCCAGTTCACATTTGCTCATCACCTGATTGGTGCCCAACCTTGGAGACTTGTTGCTATGGTGATAGAGCAGGGTTTCTTAAGGTGTTTGCTTCTGTCACGTTGCTCTTATATTGCAGCATTTTAGTAAATTAGTCTGCCGAACCTGTGATGTTTGTCTCCCTCACTCTGTGTTGGTGAATATGCATTCAGAGTATATAGCCACAACAGTGTGTATAATCTGAAACTGTGAACTGGTTTCCTCACATAGAAAGAGATGTTGCTGTTTATGCTGCTGTATTCAAAGAATAGATAGAAATAAAGCCACATTATGTCTTTCTGTCTAGGTGCATCCCAAAATATCGGGTGTGTCTGAGTGATTTGTCAGACTGCCCACAGTTCGAGTGTGTTGGCCGGCCAGGTGCATGTGATAAGAACAGCGTGGAACCAGTCTGTGACACCGATGGCCTGGTCCACCCAAGTCTGTGCCAGCTGCAGCAGGCTGGGAAAACTCTGGCTTACATGGGCCACTGTCAGGTAGGTTAGACTGGACAGCGGACACAGCAAGGCTCAAGATTGCTGTCATAATCTTGAGAAGTGCAAAATGCTCCACAAAGTGGGTTTTTTTTGTTTGTTTTAATATGCATCTATCTGGAAGAGAATTGGTAGAAAAACCTACTGATGTTAGTCAAAACCCCCTCAAAGTGTGGTCCATCAAAATGTAACAATATGCAGCAGAGGTCAGAGCAGAGTTTGACAGCAAGTATTGCTCTGGTGCCACTAAAAGGAAAGTTCTCAATCCGATTCAATAGATTTTTGAATTTAGTGTGAGTGTGAAAAAGAAAGAGCAGGGTTGTTTTACCACTGGGACGTGTAATCAAGTTTGTGCAAAGAGTTGTATCTTCACAATTGTAGAATACTGTATGTAGCAATCACACATTTTACTGGATTAAAGAAAGCAAATGACTCTCTTGACTCTTAATACAGTTTGGACATTTTTAAAGAGCCTGCTCTATTTGAGATGTGGTTCTGAGCTTAGAGAAACCTAGTGGCTACTCTGTCTTACCTTACCTCAGGATGCCTGCAGGAAGCCACAGCAAGTTTGTGGCCATAATGGTGAGACCTACAACACCGTGTGTGATGCCTTCTCTGACCGGGTGGCTGTGGACTACGAGGGCCCCTGCCACGCTGTGGGGGCCGTATCTGATGTGGCCCCCGACTATGCATGCGGTTTGATTCGCTGTCCACCTCTGTCCACTCCGGGCTGCCACCCTGTCACACCACCTGGTGAGTGAACCAAGACCTTAGAAATCATTACTGGCTATAAACATATGAAAATTGTACTGCGATAACCCCTGGCCACTGACCTCCTTCCAGGAGCATGCTGTCCAATCTGTGCCAGCATGCTGCAAATCCTCTGGAACAAAGAGCAGATGAACACTTTCTCTAAGGTAGGGATTAGTCTGACTCTTTACTTGTGACTTAAGAATTGTCAGTGTCTGTGTACTGCAGCACTGCAGTATATAAATGTTGGTAAATGGTTATTGTGTATACAGAAGTCAAAAACGGTTCTGTTGCATTCTGGAGCATAGTTTCAGTGGCAGCAAAAGAACCCTATAAATGCAGTCCTCCACCAAACGCTCTATAACAACAGGTATTTTGTGTGTTCCCTGCTGGCATTTGGTGCGAGTGCAAACTATTACTATAGTTACTATTATTATAAGTTACCAGCAGAATTGCACTTTTTTCAGCTCACATGTTATCAGTTTAATCTCAATATACCAGACCTGGGCAAATTACGGCCCGCGGGCCACATCCGGCCCTTTCTACGTCTCTGTCCGGCCCGCGTGAGGCCAATCATAAATTACAACATAAATTAAACAAATATCTGTGTCATGCTTACAATACAACTGTGCTGCTTTTATTTTGAAATTTGAAATTTTATTTTGAAAAGAGTTTACATTTACGTTTGTCGACGTATGTGCGTGCGTGTGTTGTGAGTGAAGGTGAACAGTGATAAGTGACGCTAGCCAGGTTAGCCTCAAGATTAGTAACGAATGCCGTGTTTTCAACAACACATGGACTGACAAGTATTTCTTTCTCAGAAATTAAAGGTAAAGCTTAATCTGTGGTACACAGGTTGTTTTGTTTAAGGATTCGAATTTGATTCGCCACTATATGGATGAGAGCTGCGATGTACGTGACACCACCCAGCTACTTGGTGTGGCCCTCTGACACAATTCAGGTTTCTCATGTGGCCCTTTGTAAAAATTAATTGCCCACCCCTGCAATATACATTTATAGGCTATATATGAGAGCAGACAACAATTTTGAAAATTACATCTTTATTATATATTTGTCCTTATTAACCAGAGTTAATGTCCATATTGTGTCTGTTTTAACCAGTGACGGACAGTAACCAGGTACATTTACTCAAGTATCAAATTTCAAGTTTCAAATAACATGTTACTTTTATTTTACGTTAAACTTACGTTACTTACTTTCTTATACTAACTGATACAGATACTGGTTAATAGCTAATGTGGAAAAAAATACATTAAGCATGGCCTGGAATAAACCAGTGGCGTTTCCCACTCGTATCGGCTGTTATTCCTCAGGAAAAAGCTGACCTTTGCATGTCACTGCCTCATGACACACGAGAGACATAAAATTATCATATATTTTACCCAAAGAGGCAAAGCTGTCCAGTGAGTGAGTGAGTAAGTATTGTATATAGTGATATGTGCTGTAAAGAGCTGAAAAAAATCTACTAATAAATGCATACTATTGTTCATTATTTGCTAAGTCTGTGCAATGTAGTCCAATAGATATTATCCTGAGACAATCCTTCTACAATATTCCAATGAGAAGTGATCACTTTCTTCCACCTTTAACTAATGAGTCTGGCATCTCACTCTGATCAGCTCAATTATACAACAAAGCTGCTATTGGCTGTTAGTCAACTTGGCTGTTATCCCGAGCACAAGCGCATCATGGTAAGACTCAGCACTAAGGCCTTTAATACCAAACACAAGCAGAGGCAACTTAATCTGCTGCTGATAAGATACATGTTTCTCAAGAGGTTTGTGGCCTTTTGCTAGTGAAGTGGAACTCCACGCACATTCCACAGCAAAATGTGTTTCCAGATGTACAGCTGCATAAATTCTGTGAAAATAACGTGATGTCTTTAAAAATGACGTCAAGTCACATCATTTGAGTCTGTGCCAGATGGTGGTTGAACACTACAGGTTTGAAAAAGATCTGGGATTGTGGAAAGAAGGGAGTGTAGCAGACCTCTGTGATCCACCGCCCATCTCTCTGTCAGGTCGGGAGCTCTGAACTAAAATGGCCACATCGCCATTTTATCTCCTGTCAGCTGTCAGGAACGTTGGTGTTGTCATCTGGTTTAGTTTACCTTGCTAATGCTCTGTATGGTCTATCTGAGTCAATGTGAGTTTACAGAACTCTGTGCTACCAGTTTGTCCAAGAATAACTCCAGCATAGAGAGGCTGAATGAATGTGGTCTGGACTCTGTGGAGAAGAGTAATGGTAGAGTCAGAGACACTGTAGAAGGACAAAATACCTGCACTGTGATCCAGGTAAACTCCTACTCTGGAAGACACAGGACCTGAGACTTTAGTCATGATACTGTCATGACAAAATGTATAACCGTCTATGTAACAATAGAATGACCACGATTTGTTATTGTATCCAAATTGACTTTCCTTTGATTGCTTTGCTCTGCTAATGTTCTTGTAAGCGACTGCTATAGAAACTCCTCCACTCCACTGCACCTCCCAGTAACATTGTCCCGTCAGACTCTCTCTACTCAGGGCCTGTTGCCAATAAGTGAATCTTTCTGGATGAATTGAATAAATTTGATTCTCTTTCATAGATGTTGCTTTCCTGTTTCCCTCAGATAATAACATGTGTGTGTTTGCTGTGTTTGGATCCACAGTGATCTCCTTTGAATATTTTAAGAACTCATCTTTGCTCCTGGGTTCTGGTTGTGGCAGTAAAACATCCACTTGAGTCACTGTTTGTGTGATGTTTTTCCAAGTATGACTCAGAATGTCCTGTAGCTGACCTTTGACCACTTTCACAGCTTCTGTCACAGCCCCAAAGTACCTCAGTGGACGGAGGTTGATGCTGGATGAGTGTGTAGACAGACTGAGTGGTGACAGTGAGGAGTAGTTATGTAGAAACTGGCTGTGATCCTCTGTGTTTGAAAGCTTCTTCAGTTCAGTATCTTTCCTCTTCAGCTCAGTGATCTCCTGCTTCAGTTTCTCCTGAAGCTCTTTGACTTGACTCACCTCAGTTTGCTGCTGGGATCTGATCTGCTGCTGCAAATCAGAGCTTCTTTTCTTCATGAGACAGCCTGAAGCTCTTTGACTCGACTCACCTCAGTTTGCTGCTGGGATCTGATCCGCTGCTGCAAATCAGAGCTTCTTTTCTTTATGAGACAGATTAGCTCAGTGAAAATCTTCTCAGTGTCTTCCACTGCTTTATCAGCAGAGCAATTGTCAGCCTCCACCTTCTGATAAAGCAGCCTCACACGTGTCTCTCTGTCCTGGAGACACTGCTGGATTTTTTGTCGACTCAGCTCGAGCTCTTTCTGCCTCTCAGTCCTTTCTGCTGCAGCTGACACTGTGTCATGGCCTTTGTGTTCGTCCACAGAGCAGAGATAACAGATAGACTGCTGATCATTGCGGCAGAACATCTTCATCACCTCATCATGCTGAGAGCAGATGTTCTCCTGGAGCCTCTTGGAGGGCTCCACCAGCTTGTGCTTCTTAAAGGCAGGAGACTGATAATGAGGCTGGAGATGGTTCTTACAGTAAGAGACGAGACACATCAAACATGATCTGACAGCTTTCCGTTTCTTGCCAGGGCAGGAGTCACAGGAAACATCTCCAGGTCCAGCATAACACTGATCAGCAGGAGCAGCTTGGAGTCCAGTCTTCTTCTCCACTGCGGCTGCTAACATGGTGTTTTTCATCAGGACAGGCCTCAGTGGAAAGGTCCGTCTACACTGAGGACAGCTGTAGATTTTCTTCTCATTCTCTTTGTCCCAGTGCGCTGTAATACAGCTCTTACAGTAGCTATGTCCACAGGGAATAGTCACTGGATCCTTCAGTAGATCCAAACAGATCGAACAAGAGAAGAGCTTAACTTCTCTGTGCGCCATCTCACCGCTGTGTTACAAAGTCTGACAAAGTTTCACTTTCTCAGAAGTCAAACGTTTCCTCGTCAAGCATGTTTAACTTGTTGTGTTACTGCAGTAAACAAGGGCTGGCACTTCACCACATGTTCGTTACACCCATCTTCCAACTGTAGACCTGAAGGGGAGGGAACCAGGACGTAGAGTTGGGGGATATATCGAATACACTTGATTCATCGCAGCTTGTTACACATGAGATGTATGAAATGACAATGTCGCAAGCATCGGGGACAAATTGTCACATAAATGTTTTAAGACGTTGATAATTCTCTTTTGGAGTTTGGCTTCTCTCACTGGTTTCCTCTCACAGCAAGCAGACCACTTGGTTCCGAAGGAATATCTTCAGCACCTCATCATGCTGAGAGCAGATGTTCTCCTGGAGCCTCTTGGAGGGCTCCACCAGCTTGTGCTTCTTAAAGGCAGGAGACTGATAATGAGGCTGGAGATGGTTCTCACAGTAAGAGACGAGACACATCAAACATGATCTGACAGCTTTCCGTTTCTTGCCAGGGCAGGAGTCACAGGCAACATCTCCAGGTCCAGCATAGCACTGATCAGCAGGAGCAGCTTGGAGTCCAGTCTTCTTCTCCACTGCGGCTGCTAACATGGTGTTTTTCACCAGGACAGGCCTCAGTGGAAAGGTCCGTCTACACTGAGGACAGCTGTAGATTTTCTTCTCATCCTCTTTGTCCCAGTGCGCTGTAATACAGCTCTTACAGTAGCTATGTCCACAGGGAATAGTCACTGGATCCTTCAGTAGATCCAAACAGATCGAACAAGAGAAGAGCTTAACTTCTCTGTGCGCCATCTCACCGCTGTGTTACAAAGTCTGACAAAGTTTCACTTTCTCAGAAGTCAAACGTTTCCTCGTCAAGCATGTTTAACTTGTTGTGTTACTGCAGTAAACAAGGGCTGGCACTTCACCACATGTTCGTTACACCCATCTTCCAACTGTAGACCTGAAGGGGAGGGAACCAGGACGTAGAGTTGGGGGATATATCGAATACACTTAATTCATTGCGGCTTGTTCCACGTGAGATGTATGAAATGACAATGTCGCAAGCATCGGGGACAAATTGTCACATAAATGTTTTAAGACGTTGATAATTCTCTTTTGGAGTTTGGCTTCTCTCACTGGTTTCCTCTCACAGCAAGCAGACCACTTGGTTCCGAAGAAACACACCACTGGCTCTGGCAGTGGTTTGGGTTTCGCCAGGAAAACGTGGACCAAAATAGCGTTATTTGCAAATATGCCGCAAAACGGCGACGGTTTTGCGTCGTATTCAGGTGCATTCGGAATTTACATAATGCACATGAATGCACCACAAAAGGTGGCGACTGTCTTGTGGTGCATTTGGAGCCTAACATTTATATATTGATTTAAAGGAGAAATCAGAATACCAAGACGTATCGTGTATCGCGATATATCATAAAAATATAAAGATATTGGTTTTGGGCCATAGCCTGCAGCCCTACAAAGTGTGTGAGCAGAGTGAAGCTGTGTGTGTGTGTGTGTGAGAAAGAGCACCACTTTGAACTGAAACCTTGTTTCCCCATATACAATGAAGCTTCTCTAAAACCTCGCCCCAATTTCACCTACTTTTACCTCAATTTTACTTCAGTTTGAAATTCTGAAAACATCACTTATATAATAATCACATTTTCTTCAAATAGATTCATCAGCAGCACAGACAACTTCCACTCTCTAATTTACTTTTGATGCTATAAAACACTGACAAGACAAGAAACTGTTTGGGGATATTGTGAAAAGTGTTGCATCTTGTTACGGTATGTATCTTGGAATTGACTATAGTTTTGTTTGTTTTTCTATCCTGTACTGACCGTTGTTACAAAGGTATCAAGAGAGACTTTAAACGTGTCATCATCTCTGTTTCTGAGCTGATTTTAATGTGGCAGTGAATATAGCTTCAGTCAGCACGCTGCACTTCCAGGTGACTTAATAACAAACGGTGAGTGACGTTACAGTGAAAACAACTCTTAAAGGCTTAGCATACCAATGCTATGACTTGTTTGTGTAAGTGCGTCACAGGTACAAAATACTTTCACGTATTTGAAGTAGAAAATACACGAAATTAAATTTTACCATTTTATTTTGTCAGTTATCTTCGTCTTCTTCTGAGATAAATAATGCAGCATCTTAAAAGTAGCTATTAAATAATAGTATTAGAACCTAATGCTCAGGATGTTGCACATTTATACAACATAAAATTAGGATTGTACAGTGGCTATGAGAAGTTGAGCAGTGGATCTCTCTAGGTTTTGTCTAAGCAAGCTTTTCCACTAGCGCCACCTCAGCACGCTTTGGGTCACCTCAGCACCCTTTGTGCGATTTTCCACTTGGCCCCAGTGGCCAAAAACGGTTCCAACTTTGGAACCACTCGGCTGTGGTTCCAAGTGTGCTGAGTCTACCCGAAAACTGACGTCAGCGGACTGCTTTGCAGGCTTGGTCCAGTTGTTTCCGGGTACAGCTCCACAATTTATTGTATTGGAATCAAAATCGCAATCTTCACATGAGCGATTTTCAAATTACGGGGACGTGCAATTTTCTTCAGGCAAATTATTAACATAAACGTCATTCCACAGCTTTTGTTCAGCTTGGAATAAAACGGAATTTAACACTGCTCTATTAAATATTTACTATTTATTTCACTCCATTACACAGAGTTTTATGTTGTTGTTGTTGATGATTAACATGTAGTTTCCGCGTATACAGTCCATCCCCCTTCCCCATCTCCCTCGGTTATCTTTCAGGAAGCGGGGGAAGACACCAACTGCACCGTGCTGAGTCGTACCGTGCTGAGTCGTACTATGCTGAGTTTGATACACTCTTCTAAAATAATAAATTTGCTCAGTTTGCTTTTAGTTATACTTTATTAATAATCATTAATGATACTCAACTATGTGAAGACACTGATCACGTTAATAATTTAGCACAATAATCATCAACAGTGACAACAAAGTGGAAAACAGATACCAATATCCCCTACTTTATCTCTATATATCTCAGTAATTGTTCAATTTTTGGATGATCACTTACATCACAACATTTCATAGGAATTTTCACTTTCACTCATTTTCACTTGCCACTGACAAACCCCTTTAACAAAGCATGAACTATGTTGCACCATGTTTCAAAAAGTTATCAATTATGTAATGTTAAAGAAATCTCAATTTACATATTATAAATAAATCTTGACACATTTTGAACTAATGACCAAATCTACAACATTTTTAACAAAATTAAATGTCATGAACACAGTTTTTAATTGAACACGGTTATCAGTATTTTAATTCAACTTTGCCGTTAGTACCAAACACAAGCAGAGGTGATTTAATCTGCTGCTGATAAGATACATGTTTCTCATCTTTAGAGACGAGGTTTGTGGCCTTTTGCTAGTGAAGTGGAACTCCACGCACATTCCACAGCAAAATGTGTTTCCAAAATGTACAGCTGCATAAATTCCGTGAAAATTAAGTGTGATGTCTTTTAAAATGACGTCAAGTCACATCATTTGAGTCGGTGCCAGATGGTGGTTGAACACTACAGGTTTGAAAAAGATCTGGGATTGTGGAAAGAAGGGAGTGTAGCAGACCTCTGTGGTCCACCGCCCATCTCTCTGTCAGGTCAGGAGCTCTGGACTACAATGGCCACATCACCATTTTATCTCCTCTGTAAACACGTCAGCTGTCAGGAACATTGGTGTTGTCATCTGGTTTAGTTTACCTTGCAAATGCTCTGTATGGTCTATCTGAGTCTACAGAGTTTACTGAACTCAGCTGTGCTACCAGTTTGTACGAGACTAACTCCAGCATAGAGAGGCTGAGTAAATATGTGCTGGACTCTGTGGAGAAGAGTCATGGTAGAATCAGAGACACTGTAGAAGGATAAAATACCTGCACTGTGATCCAGGTAAACGCCTACTGTGCAAGACACAGGACCTGAGACTTTAGTCATGTTACTGTCATGAAAATATTTATAATCGTTTGTGTAACAATCTAATGACCATGATTTGTTCTTGCCTCCAAATATACATTTATCTGATTGTCCTTCTCTGCTAATGTTCTTGTAAGCGACTGCTATAGAAACTACTCCACTCCACTGCACCTCCCAGTAACATTGTCCCGTCAGACTCTCTCTACTCAGGGCCTGTTGCCAATAAGTGAATCTGTCCGGATGACTAGAATAAAGTTGTACTGCTGTCATCCATGTTGCTTTCCTGTTTCCCTCAGATAATAACACGTGTGTGTTTGCTGTGTTTGGATCCAGAGTGATCTCCATTGAATATTTTAAGAACTCATCTCTGCTCCTGGGTTCTGGTTGTGGCAGTAAAACATCCACTTGAGTCACTGTTTGTGTGATGTTTTCCAAAAAATGACTCAGAATGTCCTGTAGCTGACCTTTGACCTCTGTCACAGCTTCTGTCAAAGCCTCAGAGTACCTCAGAGGATGGAGGTTGATGCTGGATGAGTGTGTAGACAGATTAAGTGGTGACAGTGAGGAGTAGTTGTGTAGAAACTGGCTGTGATCCTCAGTGTGTGAAAGCTGCATCAGTTCAGTGTCTCTCCTCTTCAGCTCAGTGATCTCCTGCTTCAGCTTCTTCTGAAGCTCTTTGACTTGACTCACCTCAGTTTGCTGCTGGGATCTGATCTGCTGCTGCAAATCAGAGCTTCTTTTCTTCATGAGACAGATCAGCTCAGTGAAAATCTTCTCAGTGTCTTCCACTGCTTTATCAGCAGAGCGATTGACAGCCTCCCCCTTCTGTTGAAGCACTTTCACAGCTTCCTCTTTGTCCCGGAGACTCTGCTGGATCTTTTGTTGTTTCAGCTCAAGCTCTTTCTGCCTCTCAGTCCTTTCTGCTGCAGCTGGCACTGTGTCATGGCCTCTATGTTCGTCAACAGAGCAGAGATAACAGATAGACTGCTGATCAGTGCGGCAGAATATCTTCAGCACCTCATCATGGTGAGAGCAGATGTTCTCCTGGAGCCTCTTGGAGGGCTCCACCAGCTTGTGCTTCTTAAAGGCAGGAGACTGATAATGAGGCTGGAGATGGTTCTCACAGTAAGAGACGAGACACATCAAACATGATCTGACAGCTTTCCGTTTCTTGCCAGGGCAGGAGTCACAGGCAACATCTCCAGGTCCAGCATAGCACTGATCAGCAGGAGCAGCTTGGAGTCCAGTCTTCTTCTCCACTGCGGCTGCTAACATGGTGTTTTTCATCAGGACAGGCCTCAGTGGAAAGGTCCGTCTACACTGAGGACAGCTGTAGATTTTCTTCGCATCCTCTTTGTCCCAGTGTGCTGTAATACAGCTCTTACAGTAGCTATGTCCACAGGGAATAGTCACTGGATCCTTCAGTAGATCCAAACAGATCGAACAAGAGAAGAGCTTAACTTCTCTCTGCGCCATCTCACCGCTGTGTTACAAAGACTGACAAAGTTTCACTTTCTCAAAAGTGAAACGTTTCCTCCCCAAACACGTTTAACTTGTTGTTACTGCAGTAAACAAGGGCTGTCAACAGCGGCACTTCACCACTTGTTGGTTACACCCATCTTCCAACTGTAGATCTAAAGGGGAGGGAACGAGGAAGTGTATGAGCAGAGTGGAGCTGGGTGTGTGTGAAGGAGGAGCACCACTGAAACCTTGTTTCCTCATATACAGTGGAGCTTCCTTAAAGTCTCGTCCTGTTTCACCTGCTTTTACCTCAAAAAGGAAGTGGACATGACCGGCCCTGGTGACATGGTCCAATTGGGACAGCAACTTAAGCTTCTACGTCAGCGTATCAGTGGATCCAAACAGATCGAACAAGAGAAGAGCTTAACTTCTCTCTGCGCCATCTCACCGCTGTGTTACAAAGTCTGACAAAGTTTCACTTTCTCAAAAGTGAAACGTTTCCTCCCCAAACACGTTTAACTTGTTGTGTTACTGCAGTAAACAAGGCTTGGCAGCAGCAGCACCTCACCACTTGTTGGTTACACCCATCTTCCAACTGTAGATCTAAAGGGGAGGGAACGAGGAAGTGTATGAGCAGAGTGGAGCTGGGTGTGTGTGAAGGAGGAGCACCACTGAAACCTTGTTTCCTCATATACAGTGGAGCTTCCTTAAAGTCTCGTCCTGTTTCACCTGCTTTTACCTCAAAAAGGAAGTGGACATGACCGGCCCTGGTGACATGGTCCAATTGGGACAGCAACTTAAGCTTCTACGTCAGCGTATCCAAAGGTTTCCGTTTCCAACCATCCAGACACAGAAACAAACACAATCGCTTTCAAATGAATTTGAGGGAGGTGCCGTGTACAAATCGGTCCGCCTTCGGAACACATAATCGGCGGAATCATGTGGATGAACCGTACTTCAGTAACAGAATTGTTTTGGTTTCATTTGAAAATGTAAGGATCGAGTACTGTGAAGTGCCTGATCCAATGAGTCGCAGAACCGTAGAGTTGAGGCGTAGATATTTATTAACAGAGTCCTCAAAAGCATACAAAAACTAAAGGCAACCCTTAGTCAGTGACATAAGAGCGAAACAAAGTCCAAAGGCCTGCGCAGTGGCGAGGAGGAGAGCAGAGCTGGAGCTGGCAGCAACATGAGTCCAGATAATTACAGGAAATAGAGCAGACACTCAGCATACGGAACCAGAATACTCAGAGAAGCAAAAGCGCAGCGAGACTCACAAAGTACCATGGCTACTAGAATAATCCAGCGTCGGAGTAACGACCTGACGCTCCTTAAGAAGAGAGGTAACTCAATTGACAACAGGTGTGACCCATGAACTGCCAAGTGGAAAGGACCAGCTCCGCCTCCAACGAGGCACACGCTGCAGACAGATAAGGAGGAGGAAACACACAACAAACCAAAACAAAAACAAAGCAGGGCAAAAGCAGAGACCACAAACACAGGATCATGAGAGAAAACGCAATTGTGTGGACGCCGCCTGAGAAACAAGGTCGAAAAACCAGAAATGCTGGAAAGGATGACATACCAGTTACCAAACAGATCACTGAGATGTGTGTATATGTCACCAGGGTAGCTGAGACACAGTGAGACACCACAGGGCCGTCTCAAGGTCCTGGGCCCTGTTTCAGAAAGGAGGGTTAACAAACTCTGAGTTAAAATCTAAACTCAGGGTTGACCAACTCTGAGCTGTCCAACTCAGAGTTTTCGGTTTCAGAACAGGGGATAAGAGTTAAGTCAATCAACTCGTGTAGACAGAAAGGCGTGGCAGACATGGCGTGATCTTTTTTGGAAGACCCGATTAAAATCGAAGCACAAATACTGCGCAGGAATCTCCGTCAGGAGAGGATCATCAGACCCCGATTAGACGATTTATCATTTCCCGATGAATATTTATATGAACACTACCATTTTCAGCAGTGTCATCATTTATCTCAACAGCATTCTCAGCCCTCACATCAGCACACTCTTTGTGTCGCACTTTGTATTTTTGCAAATTGCAGCACAAACTGAAGCACAAACATTGATTAGAATTGAAACATATCAGCTCCACTGCTGCGCCGGAGACACAACGCTGGCGTATCTGGGGTTATGGTGTGGGGTTGGGGCGGGGTCAAAGAGGGAGATGCAGCTTTAAGCAGCTGCATCAGCAACATTAAACCGAGATTCCTAACTTTTCAATCGGGCCATCGGACCATTCATTAATCTTTGTAGCAATGCACTCACATCTTTTAAATCAAAACCAATTTTCCGATTCAAATAGACGATAGTAAATAGTGACAGTGTTAAATAGTGACAGTGTTGGGACAGCTGAAACACTGACATGCTGAATGCAGCCACTCACTGTTATTCAGGACAGGCTAAACACACATATCCTACCTGTTTGTACTATATAGTTTTATATTTC
This sequence comes from Trinectes maculatus, assembly GCA_016785345.1. NCBI lineage: Eukaryota > Metazoa > Chordata > Actinopteri > Pleuronectiformes > Achiridae > Trinectes > Trinectes maculatus. The sequence continues at coordinate 159,973 of JAFBJQ010000997.1, forward strand.
ATCTTCAGTTGCTGCTAAGTACGTTTTGTACCTGTTGGACAACACCTGTGTTCACAAACACACAAATAGAATATAAATGTTGAACATGTTAAACACTCGCGATATTTTTTAAAATTAATTCAGTCTTCTGCCATTCCACCTCACGATCCTTTGCAGCAGTGACTGTGTTGCTCTTTTTTTTTTTTAATATGTGTTTATATTCGGAGTAGCAATGAATAAGAACGTCCAACTCCACCTGGAAGAATTAGGACGTGCAGGGTTTGTTTTCACGTGTTGCCATGGTGAATCACGTTATTTTTGTTCCATTCATGAGGGCTTTTTGTCTCCGCGTGCGCGAGCTTAACTCAGAGTCAAATCAACTCAGAGTTGATTGAACTAACTCTTATCCCCTGTTCTGAAACCGAAAACTCTGATCTGCCCTGGTATGTTCTCCAGCTCCACCCATGACCCACAAATGTATTTTGAGAAAAATATTTTTCTTGTATTTTGGCTACTGCTACTGAAACTTTTTTTAACCACTGAATGAATGTCATCTTTTCCTTCTGACACTGTATATATTGTATAGGCACATGATAAATGACATAAAACACCAGTCTAAGCACAGCCCATAATGATTTATTGACAGGTGATTACAACAATGAGCTCTGAACAACAAACATAGAGACAAAAGAAGTTACAGATTTGAACAGAGGTGTCAAAACAAAAGCTCTATCTGACTCTATGTGAGTTTACAGAACTCAGCTGTGTTTCCAGGATATCTGAGATCAAAACCAGCATAGAGAGGCTGAGTGAATGTGGTCTGGACTCTGTGGAGAAGAGTCATGGTAGAGTCAGAGACACTGTAAAAGGACAAAATACCTGCTCTGTGATCCAGGTAAACTCCTACTCTGGAAGACAGAGGACCTGAGATTTCAGTAATGACATTGTCGTGATAAAAGTTATAACTGACTGTGTAACAATCTAATGACCACGATTTGTTATTGCACCCAAATCTACATTTATTTGATTGTCCTGCTCTGCTAATGTTCTTGTATGCAACTGCTATAGAAACTCCTTCTCCTCTCCACTGCACCTCCCAGTAACATTGTCCAGTCAGACTCTCTCTACTCAGGACCTGTCGCCAAGACGTGAATCTGTCTGAATTTCTAGAATAAGACTGATTTTCTGTCGTACATGTTGCTTTCTTGTTTTCCTTAGATAATAGCGCTTTTTTATTTGCTGTGTTTGGATCCAGAGTGATCTCCTTTGAATATTTTAAGAACTCATCTCTGCTCTTGGTTTCTGGTTGTGGCAGTAAAACTTCCCTTTGAGTCACTGCTTGTGTGATGTTTTCCCATATATCACTTAGTATGTCCTGTAGTTGACATTTGACCTCTGTCACAGCTGCTGTCACATCCTCAAAGTACCTCAGAGGATGGGGGTTGATGCTGGATGAGTGTGTAGACAGATTAAGTGGTGGCAGTGAGGAGTAGTTATGTAGAAACTGGTTGTGATCCTCAGTGTGTGAAAGCTGCATCAGTTCAGTGTCTTTCCTCTTCAGCTCAGTGATCTCCTGCTTCAGCTTCTCCTGAAGCTCTTTGACTCGACTCACCTCAGTTTGCTGCTGGGATCTGATCTGCTGCTGCAAATCAGAGCTTCTGTTCTTCATGAGACAGATTAGCTCAGTGAAAATCTTCTCAGCGTCGTCCACTGCTTTATCAGCAGAGTGATTATCAGCCTCCACCTTCTGTTGAAGCACCTTCACAGCTTTCTCTCTGTCCTGGAGACACTGCTGGATTTTTTGTCGACTCAGCTCGAGCTCTTTCTGTTTCTCAGTCCTTTCTGCTGCAGCTGACACTGTGTCATGCCCTTTGTGTTTGTCCATAGAGCAGAGATAACAGATAGACTGCTGATCAGTGCGGCAGAATCCTGCTTCAGTTTCTCCTGAAGCTCTTTGACTCGACTCACCTCAGTTTGCTGCTGGGATCTGATCCGCTGCTGCAAATCAGAGCTTCTGTTCTTCATGAGACAGATTAGCTCAGTGAAAATCTTCTCAGCGTCGTCCACTGCTTTATCAGCAGAGTGATTATCAGCCTCCACCTTTTGTTGAAGCACCTTCACAGCTTTCTCTCTGTCCTGGAGACACTGCTGGATTTTTTGTCGACTCAGCTCGAGCTCTTTCTGTTTCTCAGTCCTTTCTGCTGCAGCTGACACTGTGTCATGGCCTTTATGTTCGTCCATGGAGCAGAGATAACAGATAGACTGCTGATCAGTGCGGCAGAACATCTTCATCACCTCATCATGCTGAGAGCAGATGTTCTCCTGGAGCCTCTTGGAGGGCTCCACCAGCTTGTGCTTCTTAAAGGCAGGAGATTCATAATGAGGCTGGAGATGGTTCTCACAGTAAGAGACGAGACACATCAAACATGATCTGACAGCTTTCAGTTTCTTGCCAGTGCAGGAGTCACAGGCAACATCTCCAGGTCCAGCATAGCAGTGATCAGCAGGAGCAGCTTGGAGTCCAGTCTTCTTCTCCACTACGGCTGCTAACATGGTGTTTTTCACCAGGACAGGCCTCAGTGGAAAGGTCCGTCTACACTGAGGACAGCTGTAGATTTTCTTCTCATTCTCATTGTCCCAGTGCGCTGTAATACAGCTCTTACAGTAGCTATGTCCACAGGGAATAGTCACTGGATCCTTCAGTAGATCCAAACAGATCGAACAAGCGAAGGTTTCCTGCTCCAGCTTAACTGCTCTCTGCGCCATCTCACCGCTGTTTTACAGTGACTGGCAAAGTTCCACTTTCTCAGAAGTGAAACGTTTCCTCGTCAAACATGTTTAACTTGTTGTGTTACTGCAGTAAACAGGGCCTGTCAGCTCCTACACTTCACCACATGTTGGTTACACCCATCATGAAACTGTAGATCTGAAGGGGGGGACGAGGAAGTGTGTGAGCAGAGTGGAGCTGTGTGTGTGTGTATGTGAGGAGGATAAGCACCACTTTGAACTGTAACCTTGTTTCCCCATATACAATGAAGCTTCTTTAAAACCTCGCCCCAATTTCACCTACTTTTACCTCAGTTTTACTTCAGTTTGAAATTCTGAAAACATCACTTACATAATAATCACATTTTCTTCAAATAGATTCATCAGCAGCACAGACAACTTTCACTCTCTAATTTACTTTTGATGCTAGAAAACACTGACAAGACTAGAAACTGTTTGGGGATTTTGTGAAAAGTGTTGCATCTTGTTGTGTATCTTTGTATCGACTATAGTTTTGTTAGTTTTACTATCCGATACTGACCGTTGTTACAAAGGTATCAAGAGAGACTTTAAACGTGTCATCATCTCTGTTTCTGAGCTGATTTTAATGTGGCAGTGAATATAGCTTCAGTCAGCACGCTGCACTTCCAGGTGACTTAATAACAAACGGTGAGTGACGTTACAGTGAAAGCAACTCTTTAAGGCTTAGCATACCAATGTTATTGCTTGTTTGTGTAAGTGCATCACAGGTACAAAATACTTTTCATGTATTTGAAATGAAAAATACAACAAATTAAATTTTACCATTTTATTTGATCATTTATGATAATATGATATGCAAAATTAGTTTTCAAAATTAAGCTCCGTGTTCTGTGTTTTCACATAATAAATGACATAAAAGACCAATCAAAGCACAGCCCATAATGATTGATTGACAGCTGATTACAACAATGAGCTCTGAACAACAAACATAGAGACAAAAGAAGTTACAGATTTGAACAGAGGTGTCAAAACAAAAGGTCTATTTGAGTCTATGTGAGTTTACAGAACTCAGCTGTGTTTCCAGGATATCTGAGATCAACACCAGCATAGAGAGGCTGAGTGAATGTGGTCTGGACTTTGTGGAGAAGAGTCATGGTAGAGTCAGAGACACTGTAGAAGGACAAAATACCTGCACTGTGATCCAGGTAAATTCCTACTCTGGAAGACACAGGACCTGAGATTTCAGTAATGAGATTGTCATAAAAAAATGTATATCTGTCTGTGTAACAATCTAATGACCAGGATTTGTTATTGCATCCAAATCTACTTTCCTTTGATTGTCCTGCTCTGCTCATGTTCCTGTATGCGACTGCTATAGAAACTACTGTTCCTCCCCTCTCCACCTCCCAGTAACATCGTCCAGTCAGACTCTCTCTACTCAGGACCTGTCGCCAAGACGTGAATCTGTCTGAATTTCTAGAATAAGACTGCTTTTCTGTCGTACATGTTGCTTTCTTGTTTCCCTTAGATAATAGTGCTTTTTTATTTACAGTGTTTGGATCCAGAGTGATCTCCTTTGAATATTTTAAGAACTCATCTCTGCTCCTGGGTTCTAGTTGTGGCAGTAAAACTTCCCTTTGAGTCTCTTTTTCTGGGTTGTTTTCCCATGTATCACTCAGTATGTCCTGTAGCTGACCTTTGACCTTTGTCACAGCTGCTGTCACATCCTCAAAGTACCTCAGAGGATGGAGGTTGATGCTGGATGAGTGTGTAGACAGACTGAGTGGTGGCAGTGAGGAGTAGTTGTGTAGAAACTGGCTGTGATCCTCAGTGTGTGAAAGCTGCATCAGTTCAGTGTTTCTCCTCTTCAGCTCAGTGATCTCCTGCTCCAGTTTCTCCTGAAGCTCTTTGACTCGACTCACCTCAGTTTGCTGCTGGGATCTGATCTGCTGCTGCAAATCAGAGCTTCTGTTCTTCATGAGACAGATCAGCTCAGTGAAAATCTTCTCAGTGTCTTCCACTGCTTTATCAGCAGAGTGATTGACAGCCTCAACCTTCTGTTGAAGCACCTTCACATCTTTCTCTCTCTCCTGGAGACTCTGCTGGATTTTTTGTCGACTCAGCTCGAGCTCTTTCTGTTTCTCAGTCCTTTCTGCTGCAGCGGACACTGTGTCATGGCCTTTGTGTTCGTCCTCAGAGCAGAGATAACAGATAGACTGCTGATCAGTGCGGCAGAATATCTTCATCACCTCATCATGGTGAGAGCAGATGTTCTCCTGGAGCCTCTTGGAGGGCTCCACCAGCTTGTGCTTCTTAAAGGCAGGAGACTGATAATGAGGCTGGAGGTGGTCCTCACAGTAAGAGACGAGACACATTAAACATGATCTGACAGCTTTCAGTTTCTTGCCAGTGCAGAAGTCACAGGCAACATCTCCAGGTCCAGCATAACAGTGATCAGCAGGAGCAGCTTGGAGTCCAGTCTTCTTCAGCTCCTCCACTGCGGCTGCTAACATGGTGTTTTTCACCGGGACAGGCCTCAGTCTAAATGTCTGTCTGCACTGAGGACAGCTGTGGGTTTTCTTCTCATCCTCATTGTCCCAGTGCGCTGTAATACAGCTCTTACAGTAGCTGTGTCCACAGGGAATAGTCACTGGATCCTTCAGTAGATCCAAACAGATCGAACAAGCGAAGGTTTCCTGCTCCAGCTTAACTTCTCTCTGCGCCATCTCACCGCTGTGTTACAACGACTGGCAAAGTTCCACTCTCTCAGCTTCTTTAAGCTCCTGAGTGGAGATGGGTGTGTGTAAAGAGGGAGGAGCACCACTTTGAATGAAAATTTGGTTTCATTGTATATAATGATGCTTCTTTAAAGCCGTGCCCCAATTTAACCTGCTTGTAATTGTCAAATACTTGATGGTCGCTCAGAATGGATGTACCCTGTAGGTACCTCAATGAAGTAGTGTAACTGGCATTCCTTCATGATGGATGCCAAAAGACAAACCATCATTGATCTTCCTTGTGCTACGAAATTCTCTAAGGAGATTGCAGTTGCATTGCATGTCCACAGAAATACTGTGTACAATGTAAAAAAGATGTCCAATAAAGAAGAGACCGCAAGAGCAACTCTTTGAGGCTTAGCATACTAATACTATGACTTGTTGTTTATGTAGGTACCTCAAATGTGTAAAAATACTATGATGAAATCAAAATAAGTTAAGCTTTTACATTATACATTTGACATAATCCAATGTGCTTTACAAGAGTCTTCTGAAACCTTACTATATTGAGAGACAAGGGTTTCAGTGGACTATACGTCTGCAAACCACCAGGACTAAAACTCTGTCAGAGGTGGAGAGCCACACCTTCTGGGCTGGCTGGCATTTCTGTGCCACTGTCTGATCACAATCCACTATCTGTTGATTGATGGCCAAGAAGGGGTTGAATGCACGGGACTGCAACTTCCTCCTCCTGAGACTACCACTTCCTCCTCCTGAGCTGAGAAACAAGGGTGGTTGAAAAACCAGAAATGCTGGAAAGAATGACATACCTGTTATCGAACAGATCATGGAGATGTGTGTGTACGTCACCAGTGTAGCTGAGACACAGTGAGACACCACAGGGTCGTCTCAAGGTCCTGGTTTGCACACTCTGTCTGTCCATTGGACTGAGGGGTCTTAATGAGAAGTATCATGTGCTATGGCTGTGGAGACATACTTGTATTATAACGTGTAAACATGAAACGCAGAATGATGGTTCCACCTACAATGTTAGCAGCCTGTGAACACCCTCTGATGAGGAACTGTTGTGCAGTTGTGGTGACTGAATCATCTGAAGACCAAGACGCTGGACTCATCTTTCCAGATTAGTGAAATGCTACTCTGCTTTACAAGAGTTTTCTGATACCTTACTATATGGAGAGACAAGGGTTTCAGTGGACTAGACTTCTGCAAACCACCAGGACTAAAACACCTTCTGGGCTGGCTGCTATTTCTGTGTCACTGTCTGATAACGATCGGTTGATTGATGGCCAAGAAGGGGTTGAATGCACGGGACTGCAACTTCCTCCTCCTGAGACTGACACTTCCTCCTCCTGAGCTGAGAAACAAGGGTGGTTGAAAAACCCGAAATGCTGGAAAGGATGACATACCTGTTACCAAACAGATCAGGGAGATGTGTGTATACGTCAACAGTGTAGCAGAGACACAGTGAGACACCACAGGGCTGTCTCAAGGTCCTGGTTTGCACACTCTGTCTGTCCATTGGACTGAGGGGTTTTATTGAGAAGCAACATGTGCTGTGGCTGTGGACACATACTTGTATTATAACGTGTAAACATGAAACGCAGGATGATTATTCCAGGTACAACGTTAGCAGCCTGTTCAAATAAAAGCAGACACAGCGCAATCATAACTGACGCTCATCTCACACAGGGAAGCATCAGCTGTGTGTACCAGTGTCTGTTAGTATGGAACCGAAACCGTGTCCCTTAATTTGTTTGTAGACTGATTTGTTCGTGGTCAGGGGCATTTGTGATTGAAATGCCATCTGTTTCCGGATCCCCAAAAAAACACCACAATTTTTTTTTTGTTATATGTTTTTAAATAAGATAAATATACTTATAAAGCCGTCCGCAGCTGGGCCATTCCCGGTCGGCCATTCCAGACTCCTCCATTCCGGCCATTCCGCCGTTAATGATCCTTCTGCAGATATTGTAAAAAAGAAACAGTGCAAACCAATATCAGCTGGCTCATAACCCGAATTTTAGCTAGACTTACCACGGTAAGTCATTATTAATAATTATTGTGAGGAATTCTTAAAATGAATTAATTATGTGATCAGATCAGTCATATATTCACATATATTTACATCTATCATTAATAATAATATAATTAAAGATGAGCCCTGCAACTTAATGTTATTCAGGAAGTTTGTGCCAAAAAAGTAGCCCTTCGTACCTCTGGTGACCCCGGCTCTAAATAGACTGCAAGTGTGAATGTGAGTGTAAATGGTTGTTTCTCTCTGCATGTTGCCTTGTGATTGGCTAGTGACCTGTCCAGGATGTACCCTGCATCTCACCCAGTGTCAGCTGGGACTCACTACAGCTCCACCCATGACCCCCAAATGTATTTTAGAGAAAAAAGTTTACGTAGTAAAGTGAAATTTCTATATACAGTATATTGACTTTTTCTCATAACATTTACAGAGATTTGGCTCCAGACTGTTTCCTAAAAACATTTAATTTTTGGCAATAGCTCCCACTCAACAGTAATAAAGCATTTAAAAGCTGATAAAGAAATCAACATCGAATTAAAAAATATTTATTCTAAATCTTGCGTGTTCAGACTTTATTGGTTTTATACCAGACAAAAACATCATGATGATTTCTATTTTTAAACCGAATTCCACAAAAATGCAGCAACAAACATTTGACACTGTCTGTTTTACCTCTTACCCCTGTGTACAGCTGAATAAGATGCAGCCGGTGACAGTCCATGATGTCCTGCAGATCCTGCGGCTTCATGTCTCAGTGCCTCAGTGTGACGTCTTTGGTTACCTGAGCATCGACCACGAACTGGTGGTCCTCATCGCGCCGGTGGACCAGCAGCCGACACCACTGCAGGTAAGTGATATACATAAACAGAGGACTGGTCATAATGTCCTCACCTTCCAAAATGTACATTCCCAAAGTCTAAAACTCAAAAACTGTGTGTGGGTGTGTGTGTGCGTGACACAAAGCACACATACACACCATAATTAATTTTGCCGCGGTGTATTATTGCACTGCTGAACATATTCTACTACAGATGCACCATTTTTCTTGTTTGTGTATTTTTTTGCTAAAAGCTACTAAAAATACTGTCTTGCTTCTCAGCGTCTTGTAATGAAATAGAAATGTATTTAAACATCAGCCTCATGTTTTGAGATGCTGTTTGCAGCCAGGTCTGAGCTGCCTGAATATGATAAACACACAGAGTGGGCAATGCTAATTATCCACTTAGCTTCTTCTGGAAATAAATATTCATGCTCACGGTGATTAAAGTGGTAAACTGAGGGGGAGGACGCATCTGTCTTCTTCCGTGTCTTACTTCACCCTGTTTCAATTTATTTGCATTGTTTTAATGTCATGATTAATGCTAGTATAAAGCTACTAGTAACTGTTACTTCCTGTAGCAATGTTACTCTGATGGGCTTTGTATTTACAAACTCACAATGCAACATCCTGTTATGTCACCAGTGATTTGATGAATACATGTTAGTAATTCACATCATCCATTGTATACAAACTTGTGCTGCAGCCTGAAAGTGAATATGATTTATTGTAATCATTTCAGATTGCTGCAGTGTTAAGTGTTCAACAGAGAAGTTAGTGGTCCAACACAGTAAATGTGGAAAAATTAGTAACATTATAATTCAACGCACGGACTATGTATAAAGATGGAGGACGTGAGAACTTGCAAATGTGAGGCCAGCTCATCTGGATTTCCCCCTGGTGGCTGGTTGCAGTATAGGTCATAAACCCTTACCAGTTATCTAATTTATCTGTGATCACTGGTAAATTAGTAGTTTGATGTTTGACAGCTAAGAGTAACTTGAGCTAGACTGGTCAAGTCCTTCTCTCTCTCTCTCTCTCTTGCTCTTTGTATGTGTGTGTGTGTCTGTGAGTGTGTGTGTGTGCGTGCATCTGTGGTTTATGTGTTTTATGTCTTGCGTCACACAGTAAGGTTCATTCAAAACACAAACAGCTGAACTCTACTGGGGGCTGAGATGTCTTCAAGTTGATGTTAATCTGCTGCTGCTGGTAGCAACCTAATCTAATCTTAGACCAGAATCAGGTCATGCACAAAAGCACTGAACATACCTTAGACTAAAGACGCTGATACAGACTGATATGTATGTAAGTGTGAACGAGATATAAGTACAGAGTTTGATCGAATTCAAGAAAAGAAGCAGAAAGTGATATATGAAAAGTACAGCTTTGACGAGGGTTATATCAGTTTTTTTGTGTTTTTTTTAACTAAATCTCTTTCTGTCACTGTTATCAGACTGTGATCACATAGAAACCATATTTACATTGGAAAGAGCATTTGAAATTGCTCAACTCAGAGATTAAGAAACAAATGGCTGTGAGATTCTGTCCTTCCTGTTCTGTGTCTTTCATGTCTTCATGTCTCAGGTCCAGTCCAAAATGTGGCATTGAAATATAAATGTATAAATATAAATGTCCCTGATGTTTTTTATAGTAGTATTTTAAAAGTGTGTTGGCACAAACCCGTCATGGCTCTGACGTGGTTTTGTGTTTACTTGATGCAGTCAGTTGCTGATTCAGGTTCACTTCAGTTCAGAAGCGTCTCCATCATAATGCTGTGTGCGTCTGTACCAGTAGCAATGAGTTGTTCCTTATCCAGATGTCACTTATTGATACAACAAAGGCTGGTGCAGAAGACACGGATGATGGATGTGGTTCATCTCTGATGAAAACAATACTTTTTTTCACCATATGCCCTGTGTTCTCTCACAGACACGTTCAGCTCTGTTGCTTTCATCAGCACAGTCATGTCGCTGAAAACATTTTGGGGGATTAGCGTAGCGCATGGGAGCAGAGTTGGGAGACTCATTGAGTTCAGATTGCTTGCGCCTCTGTGGGTTAGCTTTCAAAATATGGTTATTTATTTAAATAGTCCGATACAATCTGTTTTCCTGAGCCGTGTTTTAGTCAGGATGAAAACATGTCTGCATCTCCCTCCAGCCATCTTGTCTTATTCACTCGTACTTTCGTCATCCAGCTCCTCTTTTGCTTTATTCTTCCAAACCAAACCTGTGGAACTGACACGTTCACAATTAATTTTATACGTTTTTGTTCTTAAAAATGAATGAAGCTGAGTCCTGCAGGCAGAAACCTGTGTCCTTAGCTGAGCTGAGCATCAAAAAATCCTGTAGGCTCTGTATTTATTTTGACAGAAAATAGATTTCCACCGGAACTGTATAATTTATAATATATTATAAAATAAAGAAAAGATGAAGAGCACAAGCAATAGATATTCAGTTTTGAAGGCCAGCATTAATGCTTAGCTGTAATAATTAGCTGTTGTAATTAAAAATCCTCAATTCTGAAAATATTAAATTGTAGGTATGAATCGTGAAACTGGCAGGAACAAGACACAGGGTATGACAGTATGAATCTCAATCAAATGGTACATTGGTATTGAAATTAGACGAGAAGAGCAACTTTACTGAAAAGACAAGGATAAACTTGAAACACACACACACAGAGCAAACAAAGGTCCCTGCTCGGCTTTTAGTTTCAGCTGTTACTAGGCAACCGCTTCTCCCTCTTGTTGCCAGTGTAATAGTCTTCCCCTTCCCCTGATGGAGGCAGTGCCACAACAAAATGTCTGTCAAAATGTATTAAAGATGAATCTGCAAAAGCACATCCAACAATCCCAACCATCAAGCACAGAGTTGCACCTCATCAGTTCACGACATCTGTCGCCGTTTGAAATGAGAATCCTCACACACAGCTGACTGCGTGCAGCCGGCGTCAGGTGAAATTCTGATGAACGTCCAGACCAAACATGTGTGTTCTTTGTCTCTTTTTTTTTTTCAGATTGAAGCCTGCAGTAAGGAGGCAGAGAAGATCGATTCCCTCATCAACTATGCCAGCCCCACACTGGTCTCCCACGTACCCCTGTCTGCCTTCCTCACCTCCGAGATCAAGACCTCCTCCATCCAGTCCACCGCTGGTGCTCTTACTTCACCCCTGACCCCTGGTTTGTGCCTTCTCCTTGGCCTTATCATTGCTGCAGCTCCTGGCCTCCATTAGCCCTAAGTGCTTATTATGCCCTTCCAGACTCCTCACCAGCTGTTGAGGTTTCCAAAGTGCCCCCCCACACACACACACATACACACACACACACACACACACACCAGCCCCTTCTTCCAAGAATGACAGGGGTGTCATGAGATGAGTGTGAATGAAGAGTCACAGAGCAGGAGGAGGCAGCGGCAACTGTCCCCCGACAATCATTCCAATTATGTGACCTGCACGTCAGACAATCAAGGCGGTGGAAAAGCTATTATTATGGAAAGCTTTTGTATTATGAACAGTATTATTCAGTGGTTGAGTTGATCTCTGGGTTTCCCTCCAGTGAAGTGTGCTTTTGTGTGTGTGTGTGTGTGCGTGTGTGTGTGTGTGTGTGTGTGTGTGTGTGTGTGTGTGTGCCTGTGACATTTAAGAAGCCTTTGCCTTCATACCAGCAGTGTTAATTCATTAGTCCCAACAGAAAGCTCTCCTCTGAAAACTGCTGAGTGGGACGTTTCATGACTCACTCTGTTTTGTTTTGAGGCATTGCATGTGTGTGTTTGTGTGTCCAGTTTTCAGAGACAGATGCAGACACATGTCTGGCAGCACATCTGTCTGACAAATTACTCAAACTCCTCTGGTCACACAAACACTGCCACGCCCACACATATGATGATTGGTCTGAGTAAATCCAGACTTCTTTGTTTTCATGTTTCTCATGGAATCTGATCAGTGACTGATCAGTGGAAGCCTCTGATCAATAAGAATGCACATTCTGTACCACGGTGCATCATATGTATGCACAGGTGAGGTGTATGTGGACCTAGTGTTTGAACCTCTAACCTCAGCAGTGTTAGTGCCATGCTCATGGACTGAGCCAGCTCAGCTGAAACTAATCCAGCCTCCAAAGTAAGTGTTCTCACCAGAGTGGACCAAAACATGACCAGAGCAGAAGCCATTCAGAATGTTCAAATACACAGTATAAACAAGTTCTCCCTCAAACTGCAGTGTGCTGAAGCATCATCTCAGAGCTGAGATGGTGATGGTTTTACCTGATGAACATAATCGATGGTTTCACCAAAACAAGCCCGATGAGCCTTTTTTTACCTGAGGTGGTGTTCATAAAGTATAAATAATCTCTTTCCAAATAAACATATATTCATTTCATTTCAAAAATGTAAAACAAAGTCTGAATTCCAGTGGTATTTGAATTACTAAATGTCCATGTTGTTTGTTGCTCAGTTCCCGCTCTTAATTTTCATACTGCCCTGAAAATGAACTGGACCTGGAAGGAGGAAACAATCTGAAATCTCACTGTGCTCTCACAGTTAATAAATCTATAGTTAATCTGAAATTAACAAAGTTTGCATCAAGCCGGTGTTCCACTTCCATACAACCAGATTAAACGAAAAGACAAATGTTATAAACTTGAATTCCCCAGTATTTGATTCTGTAATTCCAAAAATGCCACTTGATAGGCTTTGACTTGACTATCTGCCAAAAGGCACAGTCGTCTCCCGGGCTCCCAGTCAGAATAGATCTGGTGGTAAAACTCTTGTATAATTTATTCACATGAGAATGTGGAGTATTCTACTTTACTTTGTTTGCATTGGATTAGGATCTGCAGCAGGGTTTGGCCTTACAGGCACATTAGTATAATGTACAAAAGTATCTTATGAGCACCACTTCTAACAAAGTGCCATCAGGGCCAACAGCAGGTGAGTGGCCTGCTATGATATTGGCAGCAGAAACATCTGGATCATCACTACCTTTGTGTGAGGCCAGTAGAGCCGAATAGTATTAAAAGGGATGTCTCCTCTCTGTGCATATGAACCAGAAGCCATTATATAACAAGAGGACAATCAGCTAGTCTCTACCCACAATCCCCTCTGGGTCGAGACGGTTTTCCACAGTATGCCTCACATAAAGCGTCTTATATGAAGTAATAGTAAAAAAATGCAATAACTTTATATTTGTTAAGAAATGCCTCTATATTTGATATGTATTTGATAATGGATTAAGATGATGTGCCATGTTTTTTTTGAAAACAAATAGTTGCTATTCTTTATTGCATGATGACAATTATGAAGTGTTTTACTCCAGAATGTACTACAGTGTGTGTTGTGCCATGTCTTTGTGTTTATTTCTGCCTATACAGCACCATGTGTCCCATTTCTGAAGAGTATTACTGTGCTAGGCAGCTCTGTAGCAGGGAACCTTTACCACGGCTCCTTTATCTGTTCTGTGTATGACAGAGATGATGATTATTATTGCAGATATAATTAATATGTAACTAGTATTATTATTATTATTGTGTCCTGGAGCCAACAAGTATTTGGTTCCTTTTTGTTTTCAGTGTTAAGTTTGATTTTTGTTGCATTAAGGGAGTGTGACGAAAAAGATCATTATCAGGCTAAAGTGTGCTCATAATCCTTTATTCCCCCGCACATAAACAGTTAATCAAAAGTTTATTCAAATGCTAGCTTTGTAGCTTTGTAGTCTGTGGCTGACTCCTCTTTAAATGGATTAATATGTAACTAGTATTATTATTATTATTGTGTCCTGGAGCCAACAAGTATTTGGTTCCTTTTTGTTTTCAGTGTTAAGTTTGATTTTTGTTGCATTAAGGGAGTGTGACGAAAAAGATCATTATCAGGCTAAAGTGTGCTCATAATCCTTTATTCCCCCGCACATAAACAGTTAATCAAAAGTTTATTCAAATGGTAGCTTTGTAGCTTTGTAGTCTGTGGCTGACTCCTCTTTAAATGGGTACGTACATGATCTCTTTGTAAATAAATAGCCAGTAAAGATTAAATAAAGTAAAGATTAAATAAAAAAGTGCCGAAACAACTGTTTGTCCAGGTACGCCTTCTATAAATTACTATGTCACATGAAGGCTTTCAGAGTTAGAGGAAGTAAATTGACTGCCTTTTTTTGAAGTTTTCTACATTCTGAAGTCCTTAGTAAAGCCAAACCCACTTGTGGCATGTTAATTTTGTTATCATTCATCAGAAAAGTCAGTGTTTCTCCAGATCAGTAAGATCATCGTCAAGGAGCCATAGTTGCAAACACTCGTGTTTCAAATTCCAAAGCTCATGTGATGCATGGGGTGCCCACAGCAATCTAACATTCCTCACATCTCACTCTCAGAAACAAAGCCACAAAACTCAATATGCAATATGCAACAATAGGATCCTTTTTTTAATTCGATAACTCTGCAGCCCTCTGTAGGCTGAGTGTTTTTAGCAGGAAGCTATTTCCTCCTGTCTCCTCATATGATGTAAATGTTGTGTAATGGAGTGAAACTGAACCAGCCAACTTCCCTGAGCATAGAAACTTTCAGGCATGTTGGAGGAGTCAGGCCAATCAGATGCAATGGTTTACTGGAATGACATCATGTCATCATGTCATGTCTGAGTTCTCTTCTGGCAAGTTGTCCGTGCTTTTATTTGAGTGTTTGATTTTGTGTCATGAATTAAAACAAAGAATTGAAAAAAACATCTGGGCATTCTTTTATGAAATATATATACTGTATGTGTGTGTGTGTGTATTCTGTACATATACTGTACGTACTGTATTTTTACAATAGCATATCCCTATGCTGTCTGAATGCAATATGAAATCCTCATGTCAGTACACATGATACACCACCGAAACCAATGTAGGTGTGTCCATTTACAAATGACACATTACGGGCAGACTGTAATCCAATCAACCCAACTCCAGAGTCAGATCAAATTATATTTGTATCATCTATACTCAAAGTAACTTACCTCAACAAGGGACTGGAAACAACAACAATAATAATAATAACAATAATAATAATGATGATGATAATAATATCTCCAGACATAATTAATAATAATATCAGATAGACTGATTGATTTTGATGTCTTGTTTCTCACTCAGAAACTCGAGGGTTAACTGATGAACATAACTCAGGAAAAGAACATTAAAATGACTTTTTTAAAAAGCGATGCTAACCTCTAATATCCAGATGTCTGTAAGTCAAAACCTTTTGAAAGGTGAGAGGCAAAGAGAATCAGTCTTTAAACTCATGGAGCTCTCCTCTCGAACCTTCAGTCGCTAAGACATTTTGGGTTTCAATAGACGTGAAGGTGTTCCGTCGATGGCTCAAACGTTAGCCTTTATTCAAAATTAAATTACTCTCCGCGTCAGGTTGAATAGATATCTGGAAACACTTTGAAGGACAAGATGTGGACACCGCAAACACACTGAACCACGCTTTACAGGATGAAAAAACACCTTTTCTCCCTTTATGAATTCATGGATTCAATAACAACTGTGTATAATAGAAATAAATGTGCACATTCACTGAGGGGTTCAGTCAGTCACGGCCAAACCCTTCTCTTCTACAAACACCGATTCAATATCTTTTTTGTCTGGGATACAGATTTGGAATTATGATCACAACAGGTTGTAAAGTGCTGCAGACGCTCCTCTCTCCTCTGATTGTTGTGCACAGCGAGTTACCAGACCAGCCTAGCATTAAAGCTAATGTTTTAATATGGAAGCAAGCTCTATAGAGATGTGTGGAGTGCTAATATGAGGAGCCGTTACTCAACCATGCACTACATTCACTACACCTCAGAGGGTCTCCTTTCAGCACAGTCAGCAACTTACGTTGAGCTTGCGTTGGAAATTTATTTTTGTGTTTTTAATTTAGTAGTTGGGACGTTTACTGTTATCTGGGGCAAAGTGGTTTAATTTATTTCCTGTATGTATTTGTGATTGTGTATGTATGATTTTATTCATTTATTTATTTGCCCTGAGCTCCCTCTGGGTCTTTATTAGTATATTTCCACAGTGTAAACGCTGATGAGAAGAATCAGGTCTCATATGTTTAACCTGCTTTTATAGCACCGTCCTCTCCCCTAGGTCCACTTTGGTATTACCACTGTGCACTGGATTTTTATTCACCACGTAATGAGTGGCCTTAATGAGCAAGATGTCATAAAATGGCCCAGTATTATAATAATACTTATAATATTTCTGATTTCCGTTTCTCAGCATGGCAAAACTATTGCAACGTCACTTTTTGCGTGATGCAAAGTTAGGAGTGGTGGAAGTGTGGCTTCTTTGTGGGTCCAAAAGACAATGTATGTCCGCAAACCAACCCACAAAAATGTTTTCCGGATGGGTTTTGGCTTGAGTGAGAGCGGACCTGTGCAAACAAAGCAGAGTCCATGTTTGTTGAGTTAATCCACACAGCTGTC
This sequence comes from Trinectes maculatus, assembly GCA_016785345.1. NCBI lineage: Eukaryota > Metazoa > Chordata > Actinopteri > Pleuronectiformes > Achiridae > Trinectes > Trinectes maculatus. The sequence goes on from JAFBJQ010000997.1 coordinate 176,737, forward strand.
GTCATGGCTGAGGATGAAGTCCAACAGCAAATCTATAATCTTTATGGGCATTTCAGTCTAACTGGTGTCCAGCTGTCCCCTATATTATTATTATGTATAGGCACATAATAATGATGATGATGATGATGATGATGACGATGATGATGATCCTACATGTTGCTGATCTTTCACTTTTCACTATGTCGTGATTATTGTGTTTACTTGGAATACTAGCTGGATTAGAGTCTGTTTCTAAATATTAATGATTATTCCTTATGATCATTAATATTATTCAGCTAATAACCAAATTGACCCTCCTTGGACCCAACATAATTGGGGCCCTGTGTAAAGTTGTGTTTAATACATGCTATGGCCTTCCCCAACAAATTATCTTTGGTAGGTATTTTTTTATACTTAGGCTTTTTTATACTACCATCTCATCTCCTTGCTGTTAAAATAACTTCTTTATTATTTATTCTTATATTCTTATACTTACTGCATCATCATTGAAGTAAGTTAGCTACAAAGGACTGGGTGTTGCAATCCCTGCTTGGACAGCATTTGTTTTGAATTGGCAATGACATCCACACGGCTTCTTGATCGCATGGTGGGAAAAGTTCATTTAGCAGCCCATACAGCCAGTGGCTGCTTCTTTCAGCACTGTTGGTGAGATCTTTGACAACTTTAACCTTCCATCCCCGTCCCTCTGCCTCAGCTGCCAAATCAGCATATTGCAGACTTTTTCATTCAAAACCCTCATCAATGGAGTCTTCGTATGGGACTGTGAGGTCCACAATGAGGACATGGCGGCAGGTGTTGGGTCATAGGATGAGGTCAGGACATAGTAGGATCTCAGGCGGGAACATTGATGACGCAACAAATGCTATAGATTAAAGTGAGTCTTCATTTCTGTACTTGGACGTGACACTGTGCTCCATGAAACTGGTTTATTATGTCTCCGATCACAAATGCATTCTGATTAATACTACTTTACATGCAACCCTTTTATTAACCCAGAAGAGCATTGTAAAATGTCGCCTCATTAACAGTGAGTCACATTCTTTGCCACTTTCCGTTGAATCAAAGTGGCCAATCAACTTTGCATGCTGATGACACGGTTAAACATGTTAATGATGTATATGTGTGTGTGTGTGTGTGTGTGTGTGTGTGTCGGCTTCTGGAAGCTGTATGAGGAGAAACAACAGGGGAGTCTGTCCACCATCAGTGCACTAACTGTGTTTTTCAATAATCTCACTCCAGTGAAAGCCAATGTGAAGTGATATTAGACAAAATACAGAGTGGTTACGGAGCGTCCTTACCCTGTCTGCATCTGCAGGAGCCTGCCAGTAACTGACAGCTCGACTGGTCCATGTCTGGACCCTGAAGCTGTGCAGATGTTTCAGGGATAGGAATCTGCTGCTCTCGCAACACACTGAACTTCACCAACTGCATCAAAAGGAGAATCAACTGTTACCTACCTACTGTCATGTCTTGTCTGTGTTGTCATGTGACTTCCTGTTTTATTTTGTAACCCTACTCTCCTCACGTTTTAGGTCACTTCCCACTTCCCTTCAGGTGTTTCCCGCTGGTCTGATTGTCATCCCCGCCTTGATTATTTCCACCTGTTCCCCTTACCTTCATGTGTTAAATAGTCTGCGTTCCCTTTGTCTTGTGCCACTGTGTCTTTGTCTGTTGACCAGATATCATGAGCCTTCTGTTTCCAAGCCATAGTCTTTGCGATTTATCTCTTTAAGAGTGAGTTTTGTTTGTAACTTTCATAGTTTATGTTTTCTTGTCATAGCCTTTGTTTTGTATTAGTCAGATTGTGTTTCCTCCCTTTTGGAGCGTTTTTTTTGTAGATTTTTGTGTTGTATTTCTATAGTAGCTTTAGTTTTAAGTAAAGATTAGTCAAGTTTCGTAGCTCTGCATTTGTCACTCTGGAAAAAGAGATTGTATTTAATAAAGACTGTGGAACGAGTCTCTGCTCCTGGGTCCTGTTTATATCCCGGCCTGACGCCTACATAACCAGGTTCCAGTTCCAGTTTAATCTATCAGTGCTGATTGAATCGGTTGAATTGGAGCAGGTTCACCACAAGACACAGGATGTCTCTCTCTATGATTCAAGGAAAACAGTCAACCTTTAACATTGTCAGTGCTCCACCATTATAGTAGGCAACATGCTCCAGCTGCAACTGCAACGTGACAGTGTCCTCTGCATTCTTTAACTATTTCTAAAGTCAGATATGGGAGCTATGGGAATGATATGTGCATATGCTGCATGATAGCTGGGTGTGGTTTACCTTTAGTCTATTTCGAGCTGTAACATTTTATTAATGTGGCCTTCAAATAAAGGCCAAATCGAAGGTGATGAGTCAATGCATCCAGTGCCCCTCCCATCCCATCCCACTAATTACACTCTCGCTGCTCATCTATCATCTTTGCTGCGTCACGTTTTTTGCCGTGGCGCCGTCTTCCACCAACGTCAGCTTCCCTGTGAGCGTCACAAACGCTGCACCTTGCTCTTTATCATCCGTGACTCATGTCTTTCCTGTGTCCTCTACCCACCTGTGTCTGCAGGGTGCATGCTGGGAGCTGGGCGAACGGGCACTCTGCCCTTCCATGAGCGTTAATGGAACTAGGACTCCCGTCTGTCCCTCCAGGAGACACTTGTGCCTCCTGGACGCCATCTGCTGCCGACACGTTCTTCACCATCTCCTCTGTGTGTGTGTGTGTGATGAGGGAGAAGCAGAGATGAAAAATAGTATAAGAGTATGAAATTGATGGGAATGAAAAACGTCCTCCTCATTCAAAACCTATTGAAACCTATGAGAATGCGCAGACCTGCGCGGAGGTTGTGTTGTGCTGAAACGCACCGCTGCCTTTACTGCAGTGACAGACTGAAAAAGCAATAATCACACCGGTTGCTGGTAAAACGAAAACAGATCACTGCAGCTTTTTCACAGTTTAGTTTATATAAGACTCATAAAAGATTCTGTTTTTAATAACAGTTTGCGTCTGATGTGTGTTTTTCCCCCACAAAACAGTCAGCCTCATTAAAGATTCAGAACATCTCAAGACATCTACTCCTCCCTCAGCATCTCTGAACACGCTGATCTATTTCACTGAACAGTGACACACTGTAAGTGACACACTGAAATACCCCACGTCTCCTGCTCCAGTCAAACTCTTATACCAAACCTTCAGCTATTTCCACGTGTTAAACTGAAGCTGAGTGTGAAAACAAACTCTGCATATTTAGCCCTCCTCACTGTGAAAAATCTTCAGGAAAAATCTTTTTATATATATATATGTAGAGAGAGAGAGAGAAATATATACAGTGAAACCTCGAATTACGAACGCCTATACTTGCGAACTTTTCGAGATACGAAACGGAGATTCAAGATTTTTTTGCTTCCTCTTACGAACCAAATTCAACTTCCGAACCCAAGCCCGGAAAAATTAAAAACATTTCCCCGGCCGCCGCCATTACGTGTGACCCTGTGAGTGAGTCTCAGAGCGTGTCAGGTGACTGAGGCTGTGTCCGAAATCGCTCCCTAACCCCTATAAAGTCCACGACATTCATTTCCCTATGTAGGGAGTAGGAAACAGGGATTGAAAAAAATCACTTTGATTTACGAACGTTTCAACCTACGAACCCGATCACGGAACTAATTAAGTTCGTAAGTCGAGGTTTCTCTGTATATATAATTAAACCCCAGTTTACTTTTGCACACTGTTGTCTATCCCGGCTGAAACTAAATGGGAAGAAGTGATCTGTGATGACTGTCATGAAGTCTGGTTGTGTTTAGCTGTTGCCCTGTGTCTACGTTGTTTCGTGGCTTCCTGTTTTATTTTGAAAACTCTCCTCTTGTTTCAGGCGTCTTGCCTCCTCGCTTCCTCGTGGGTGTGTCCCCCTGGTCTGATTGGCTTCCCCGCCCTGATTGTTTCCACCTGATCCCCATCACCCTCTGTGTATATATAGTCTGCGTTTCCCTTTGTTCTGTGACTGTTTGTTTTGTCCATTGTGTGAGTGACCTCATGGTTTTGTGCACGTTGAGAACTTCACATTGTTTAGTGACTCGTCCAAGCTTTGTCTTGTGATTTTTTTTTGTTGCTCGATCCTTTTTGTTACTATTGTTCTTCACATGCAGTGTGAACACATATTTGTGGCGATGACATGCACAAGAATGTCCATTATTACTGTTTCAAATGTCACTTATGTCACTATTATAGAGTAGGGGGCGCCCTGACTCACTGACGAATCAGTGAGTCGTGACATAATGTCTGTTACGGGATTCGTTTAAGGGGTCAGCCTTCCCATCTTGTGTTTCCCGTGTAGAATGGCACAGCCCAACAGGAAACAGGAAGTGTGGTTGTATGTCCATGAGCAGTTCTGAATACAACTTACATGGCAGACAAGCTCTATGTCTCCTGTCCCTTTATTACCCTCAAACAATGTCCACAAGCTTGTTGATGTCATCAGTGGACAGGACGTCCCACTCTATGGTTCGATCATAGGGATAATTCCTGTAGGAATATCATTCCTCTCATTAAGGGCCCAGGCTCAGCATCCCAGGCAGCGCGCTCCATAGGGTTGATTCCAACTTTATGGGCAACAGTATATATTATACATATCACTTCAGAGTTTGATGTCAAATGGAGTGCTCCAGAGAGAGAGAGAGAGAGAGAGAGAGAGGTGGACCACAGTGGACGGCCATTGTTCATTTCATCAGCCTCTTATTAAGGGAAGGCTACAGCTTCTTCTATTTATAGCAGTCATGAAGGAGATAATAAGGAAGGAGCAACGAGTGGCTTCTACAATATTCATTCAGCAATATTCATTCCCACAGCCGCAGGACCTGAGTCCTTGGTCTCGTCCGTCTGCTTTGTAATAGAAGAGTTTGTCTCACACAGTAAAACGTCTTTCCTGCTCAGTAACATCGGAGGACAGAGATGGAGTGGACTCATTAGAGATCATCATTCAGATGTCACCTCAGACACAGGGGAGAGCAGTGCGATGGATAATGAGTTCAGTGTGCTGCAGCCGACTGTAAAACCTTGTCCTCTGTCTTCATAGCAGCCTCAATTATTCCATCTCACATATGAATCCTCTGCAATTCCCTGTCCGAAATAAAGAAAACATCTAGGACGCAGACCTGGACTCACTGCAGTTCACCTCCACAGCTAACAGCTCTGTAAACATGCTGCTTTACCATAATCCATCATCATCCCAGGCCTGTGACAGGATGAGCTCTGCCAGTTGAGTGTATCCGACTCCATCCGCAGCTGACTCACATCTCATCAGTTGTCTGTAGAGCTGAATCAATTCATCGATTCATCATCTCGAATCAATTACAAAAACTATTCAATCACAATTTCCCTGAATCAAAGCTTAGTTTCCTGAAAACATTGGTTTTGTGTTTCACGCGAACACTTATTGTGGCAAACATGACGTCTGGATCGCCACAAACAACATGTAGCGAAGGTCAGAAGAGGAGAAAAAGGCAGGAAGTGTCTACACAGTGTGTTGACACTTTAAAATGAGAAAGTAAATACAGTACAGTGCATACGGGAACATTCACCCAGCCATATGCACAAAAACAGCAAAAGGAAAAAGGGCGACCTCAGAAGGAAACGCAGGGAACAGTCTCAAATGCCACAAGACATTTAAAGTAAATCACAATATTCATATTTCATATCACATATGCTGACTTCACTTCATAAATAAACGTTTGTATCTTGTACACGTTGTATTCATTCAGTAGTCCTCCAGGTAACAGTGGACGATACCCTCTGACAGTCCCATTCATGAACCTTCATAATCCAACCTTGTGACGACTCAGCATTAATTGCATCCATCACAAGCTTTTTGCCATCGGTGATGCCAACAGTTTGACCATTTCTAGGCAAATGTGGGTGTGGCATGACGGCCGCACAGGTGGCGCCACATTTAGAGCGGATCGTGATTTATAAAGGGAAATTGGTGTAGGGTGTGCGTATGCACGTTTTTATACATCAGAACATTTTTGTGTGAACGGCCTTTCCTGCATTCGTAATCTGGGGGCCCTGGGGCCTCATTTATAATTTATTAGACTTAAAACTTTCCTTTTTGCTAAGCTTATAGCTAGGGCTGGTTGAGGTCCATCTTTGATCAGCTCTTAGTTATGCTACTCTATCCTTCTCTTCCTCTGTCTGCTTTCCCTCCTTCCATCTACATCATATCGTTATATGTATATCTTATTAATACAACTTACTAATTCAACAACTAATTCAACTGGAGTCTTTCTGCTCCACTGTTCCAGAACCAGGTGCAACCACTTACATGGCAGCTTCCGAGCTGCAGGACCCATTTGTAAATATGGGCTATAGAAATAAAATGTGATTGATTTGAAATTTGGTTGATTTCTAAAACTGTACGTAGGATTTCCGTGAAAAGACTGCGTATGCAGGACTCCCCGAAAATATTCTGATTTCTAAAAACATGCGTACGTACGTCCTACGCCAACCCAGTCCTCACAAGGCTGGATTTTTAAAATTAAAACAGTGATCCGACGTCCGAAGGTGGATGCCAAAGGCTGACACTGACAGATCATCTGTGCCACGGGTGGTTTACAGGGCCAATCACAGCACAGGAGGAAAATAATAAATCATAATAATAATAATAATTGCGAGTGGTGCTGTGGCATTGCCACCTGCCCCTGTGGAGCCCTGACAGCGTGGTCCTCCTCTGCACTCACTTTGTTCAGTCATCCAATGTGTTATGACTTGATGCAGGCACTAACCTTTGAATCTATATCATCATTCCCACTGCGCACATATTCATATCCTGTATATATTTTCAACACCGTTTTTGTTGATGGATTTTCCTGTGCAGTTGCATTTCTCCTCTTTTTCTCTTTGCTATCTGCTATGCATCAAAACACCAAAGCAAAGTCGGTAAAAAGCTGCTTTGCCATAAACCTCATTGTGATTCTGATTTTAAAAAAGGGAACTGTCCAACGTCAAAATACAAAACCAGGATCCTGCCTCCTGCAGGAGCAGATCAATATTTCATGTGTGTGCTGGAGAAAGAACAAACTGTACAATTCCAAAGCAACTCAATGGCCACGGAGTTATTTTGTGGAAACCCACCCGCTATCTGTCAACAAGGAGCCAGTAGACAGAGATTACATGCAGTGGCCAATTATAGCCACTGAAATACTCCACAGTGCAGAGTACAAACACTGTCGCTGCCAAGATGATGGAACAAACACCTGCATGCAATCCACCAATCACACACATGCATACACACATGCACACACACACACACAACCTGGTATCTACAGCCACTTGAGAGAGAGTTTCTTACCAGTCAAACCAGGGAGGTGGTGAAACAATTTATTTTTCTTAGGTAGCTGCTGAAGTGAGCGTATTGACAGCCATGATCATGCACAGTCACACTGTCGCAATGATAAGCAAAGCAGCTTCAGTGCCTCCTCCCTCACCTCCTTTAGCATGTAAAAGAGACTGGATGTTCTTTAACGTCAGGTAATGAAATTAGTTTTCTGAAGTGACAAACCGGGTTCATGTTGAAACGACAGAGCAGCTGTTTCTTATGACATTAATCTTAAATTATATTGCATTTCCAGTTCACATTATTACTCAGTACCAATATAATTATATGCCTTCAATTGTGGAATCAAAAGTGATACATGAAGAAGCTAAAAACGGAGAGTACCAGTGTCAGACAACTCTCATCGTTATTTTTATATTGTTTCATATTTTCTTGTTTTCCTGTATTTTCTTGTCTTCTCCTTAAAGATGGTCCTTTAAATCTGTCTTTGACTTGTTGACAGTTTCCACCCAGGTCAAGTTTTATAAACTGACACAAAATAGTCAATTCTAGTGAAATGGAATTAAAATAAGCAATGGATGAATACAGTTAATTTGGAACGAGACTAAAATGTTGTCCCATAGATGACGAGGTAATTAGGCATGAAAGACCAGAGAAACTGTCTCTCCTGGTCAGGTCACATCGGGTCATGAGCGCTGTCCAGTTAACTGACAGAAAAAGACTATTTAATGTGAAGTTGTTTCTTTCATCGTAGCCGGATTTCCACTGCAGATACGGAATGTGGACAGCAGAGCTCTAACTTATGCAACACAGTCGGAGCTTTGAGCTGCACACTTCACTCTGCATAGAAAATGTATCTCTGTGGGAAACATGAGCTTACATGAAGTTCTGTCCCGTTTCTCATCAAGCCTCGTGAACCTTCAAATCCTCCCACACACACACACACACACACACTTTAAGTGATTTACAGTGGCACTGATCACAGAGTGTGGAAGTTCACTGAGTCCTCATCTGAACCGCAGCAGGACAGAGCAGTCGTCAGCGCCATGTTGCTTTCTGACACTGATACCGCCACCATCATCCTCTTCCTCTTCTCCAGCTTTGTGTCTGTCTTTGGTAACCGTGGACAACCAGGATGCAGGATGTGAGGTAAACAGGCAGTTATTGGAAGTGATGCAATGATGCAATGATGCAATGATGCAACAATGCCATGATGCAATGATACAATGATGTCATGATGCAATGGTGCAGATGGATGGATGCACGGATGGATGGACCTTTAAAAACAAACAAGCAAACAATAAACAAAACAACCAAAACCAGGAAGAAACACAGCGGCTATCTGTTGTAGACAGTGCAAATTGTATGTATACTAGTTACTGTGTGAAATGCTTCCTCCCAAACCTGAAATGTCTGCTGGAGTAATGCTGGCGAGACGATGGATGTGCATGTGTGGAGATAAATTGGAAGGCAAACGTGGGACAGATATCAGATGCTGCTGCTGCTGCTACTCTCACCTCTTGCTTTCACAGAGGAGGAACTAGACGTGTGTATAGACACCTAGTCATTTCCACTCCAGCACATTCACACACTAGCAGCTGATGTGAGAGCTTGTCAGCTCCTTTAAAGCAAAGCATTTGGAAAAGTAATCATGTTTAACCTCAGTGCAAGAACACACACTTTAGTGTTCTTCTACTGATCACTGACACACGGCAGGTATTTGCTGTTTCAAAATGGGTCTACTGGTTTTAGTGTGGTTTCGCTAAAACAAAATAAGACAGAGATGGATCACAGCAAATTATATGTACTGAGGCATCTGAAAGGCCTGCTGACAGTGTGGGAGGCAGGAGTGTAGTCAGAAGAGGTTTTGTCCTAAAGTATCTGAAGGTCTCATACAAAGATGTTGAATCCCTGGCTGAACCCTGACATCAACACAGCCTCTGCCTCGAAGATCCACAAAAAAATCAGACATTGGCACAAAGTATTCAGTCATTATGTAGAGAATGGTCTATATGTAAGAAGAGCAAAGTACTTAAACTAAACTTATGAATAAAAAAACGCAGTATTAATAGTTTGCCGTCAGTCTGTGAAGCTTTTAATCCTGCACACATACTTTAAATTACTTAATTTTACTAAAGTGGACAAAATGGAAGAAAATGCCATAATGGTACAAGTGTATGTAGATATATGCTATACCTCAATCAGGTCAGCTGAAGTCAAAGTTCAAAGTTCAGTCCTTGGAGAGAGGGCCAAATACAAAATTAAAAGGGAAAAGAAACACACAGCATACAGGACAAAAATGAAAAGCTGACACAGCAGATTGCTGTACATTAAATTGAGGACAGTTAAAAAATTTGCTAAGGTCCCACTGAAATTGGATGGAGACGTCTGTCATGTTACAATACATACACAATACACAAGTCCTGAAAAAAATCAAAACGAGCACATACACACATCTTCCTCGAGGACGGCGCACCTTTATGGTCTGATTTGTGGTATTGCGCCATCTATTGTAATCATAATGAAATAATAAGTGTAATAAGTATAGAATAATACATTATATTTTATTTATATGATTTATATGATTACTGCAGGTAAAATGGTTATATGATTATTATTTATAAGCTAATATAGATTGTAATATTTATCTTTAAAAGCTCTACGAGGTATATTATATTACTTTTTGAAGCTTTATGTCTGTAGGCAGATGGGAAACAAATTACTACTACTACTACTACTACGACGACGACTACTACTACTACTACTACTACTACTACTGCCACTACTACTAATAATAATAATAATAACAATGCCTCTGTTATTCAATGTGTGTGTACATGGTATATATGTATAATTAGATTATGAGATGCCACAGTTATGGCCCATTAGCTACAGAACCTAATGAAAACCTGCAGATCTGGATGTTGGACTATGAAACTATGTGACTCAGTGTGGAACTATGCGTGTCAGCAGATTTCCTGCCAAAACCCTGCCAGTGTAATCAGTTGTTGCAGGGGTTTTGGCAGGAAACCTTATGACCGATGACTCATGTGTGGCACACAGTTGCCATATTCAGAGTTTTCTCTCCAACATCCTTCAATACTTTATGAACCGAGGCTTCAGTGCGACAAATCCAGGAGGGTCAAATGAGGAACACATCATCAGCGTAGCCGTTGGTTATAGAAATGTGGGTGGAGGATCTTTCTTTTATCAGCCTCCAACAAGGCTTGCCTCTGTGGGAAGCGAAACAAAACACTGTCTGGATATTTTCATTAACAACAGTGATTCTATTGACGTTTGTTTAATTGCTCTCAGACTGGAAAGGAACACACAGTACAGAAAATGTTCTCGTTTCCAGATAAGAGAGCAGATTTTAATAGCTGCTGCAGTTTTTACACCCGGTGCCCTGTCATTGTGATAATTGGTTGCAGTTCAAACTGTGTGGTATAAAGAGAAAATGTCTCTTAATGCTCTCACCGACCGAGACAAAGGAAAATGCCATTAGCAGATCACCTGTCCATCACAGCTCTGACACAGGTAGATTTATCCAGCTGGTAATAGTACCAGTGTGGTTTAATATGAAAATATATATATATATATATTGTTTCTCCTGACAGTTGGTGTCAGTCATCCCAGCAAAATAAATTAAAATACTGACGTTCTAATATACTAATGTTCTGCTCTTTACTTGGCTTCACCTGACTCTCACATGACATGATTGTGTATACACATTAACTCAATTTAGACATTACAGCTGATCAGATGGCCTTTCAACCAAATCTCACAGTGTTTATCAGCACACAGGGTGGTGACCTAAGTACGGAACTACATTCCCCATGTTTTACTGTGAAAACTTTCACTTGAAATAACATGATGAAATTTGATGAAATTATTAAACTATTCATCCATGTGTGTTTGTGTGTGTGTGTGTGTGTGTGTGTGTGTGTATGTATGTACTGTATATGTATGTGTAGACCGCCAGCAGTGTAACCAGCTGCAGGTCAGAGAGCCCGTGGAACACATCAACACCAAAACATTTTTATGTGACGTAATACCACAACCCTCATAGCTTGTTTAGTGTTCTATACTGCATGATACTGTGTACGCTTAGCCAGCAATGTGATGTACCATATGTAAAAGGAGCTGACAACCCAACAGGTCTTGATAGCTACTCTTATTCTTTTACATAATCAAATGAAATCAATCAAATCCCAATGTTTATTTTTATTTTTTAATATATTTATGTATAATATGCACATAGATAGGATGTGAATGAATGTCTGTTCTAGCAGGGATGTCTACACATTACTGTGTTCAGCCTCAGCATGAAATCATTGTTTTCAACCAGCAGCAGCAGCAGCAGCAGCAGCAGTTTCAGGGCGTCCTTCATTGGTAGGATGTTGACATAGAAACATGAACAGTGTTTTTGAAACTGCAGCTCCGCTTGTGTTTCTCACACACAGATCATTGATTGAGTTTGGAGGCTGTTGTTGATTAATTATTTATCAGGAGCTTTATGCGGGATGCATGTCTGTGTGTGTGTGTGTGTGTGTGTGTGTGTCTGTGTGTGTCTGTGCCCTCCTTCCTGCCGCCTCACCCTCCATGTCCATGTTGTTTGCTATTCTGTCCTTGTATTGTGTGCAGAGCTGGATCAGATTGTGGCAGAGTGCAGTTGTGGGAGATTCTGATCACTGCTCAGGGGCAGAAATGTTACACGTTGCAATGTTACAGCGCAGGTCACCGTAAAAATATGAGTTTTAAGGCAAACATCTTATAATTTGATTAATAATAATACCTACCGACTGAATTATATTTGCAGTAATTGAAGCCATTTTGTATCAGTCGGTATAAAGCTGCTCCTAGTGGTAGGCAAATTTCATTGAACACGCTGAGTACTAACCTTTGTAGCGTTTTAGTTTCATGGAAAGACGTGACAGGCAGGACGCACAGCGAGATTACATCATGTCTGTTTTCTTGAAGGAGCAGACGCAGACTCAGACACAGACACAGAGATGAAGCCGAGTAGCATTCCAAAGAGCTGAGTCTTTACTGATAAACAGGTATTACATAAATATGAAGTCTGACCAGTGCAAACAGAGCAGGCAATGAATCCAAAACAAAACAAAACAATCCAAAGCTTGGGAAAACAGTGCAAAGAAACAGTCTTTGTCTCTATTTTTAAATGGTGTTGTCAAGAAAAATAAAGACGGATCTGGAGATTCATCATAAGATGCTGTGTTACATCTGTGTTATGTCATTATACATTATGCGGATGATATGTGAAATGTCGGGGCTCAAGGTCTTTTGCTTTTTCACAATGTGGCCTCCAAAATAATATAGTTGAATAGCCCTGATTCTATTGACACTGCCAGTGTTGGCTGAGCAACAGAGTGAAAAAGATGAAGATCAAAATTAGGCAAATTATGTTTTCAGCATGTTGATGTGAATTCCGTGTTCAGCGTTACATAGAGGTGACATATTCAACTGTTGAGTCGCTCACTATGTAGATCTAGTATAGTAATAGTTTTCCAATTCTTAAAAAATTCTTTGTCTTTGAGACTAAGATGATGAAAGGATGACAGTTTCTTCATCTAGGCCAGGTTCATGCAATTTTCCTTTCACTTGCATTAGAAATTCATCTCTCTATTATTTACTGATGTTCTAAAACACTGTGTATGTGGCTTTAATATGTTGTTTGAATAGGATTTAAAACAAAAACAAAAACTAGTGAACATTACCTAAAGTATAAAACAGTAAAATATTAACATTCAGCTACATCTATATTATCATCTAAAATGCAATATAAAAAGTAATATTCTCAAAATTATGTAAGTATTTATAAATTTACATTTGATCATATGGTGATTTATAGTTGACATATAGTACATACATGACCTACCACCAAATGAACTGTGCATTGGCTTTAAATCTGGCCACATGTCATAGGTCCGATTCCTCTGAATATAACAATAAAACATACATTACAAATAAAAAAAGACCATTGTGTTCAGCCTATTAGTCCAAAGGGTCACATAGATACAAGATACAAGATACTGAGGAGGATAAAATGAGGATCAATGAGCTTCAACAGTTCCAAACTTTAACTTTCAAAAATGCTGTCTTGTTGCAAATAAAAATCTATAATAAATTATTATAATTATAATAAAAATAAATGTCTGACACAGGGAGTAGTTAAACACGCCAGCAGCCTGCAATCAAACAAAGACAATGCAGGACAGACTGGCAAGCTGAATCTACTGTACAACAACCAGAGTGTGAGAGAGTAAACAACATGCAGCATGCACACAACTCACTTTTAACCAATGTTTAATTCATTCAACTGTGTAAATTATCAACATATGCTAAATAAGTCAAAAATGTGAAACGTAACGTGAAGATAATCGTTCATGTTCCATCATGTAATTGAATTAACAGATGTAAGCTGGGATCAAAACAGTTCTCATACCCCCCCAGCTGTACTTACTGTTAAATAGCTTTAACATTACAGCATCTGAGGGCCATGCATAATGTATGTGGTTATATCCTGTACTGGCCGACTGATTACCCCCCAGTATTAGTTGCTCAAAGAGGTGTTTGGCATAATGTGCCACTTTTGAGAAGTGACAGCTGGAGAGTAGGCTATTACGGTGCTATTAGTCGCCTCCCAATCCCCCATCCTCAACCCCACTCTCCAAACACACCTTTAATATTCATCTTCAGAATCAGCACTGCATCCATTTCTCAGTGGGTCATTTAGCTCTTTTCCTCGGCCCAGAGGCTTTGGTGTTTTTTAAAGCTCATACATTTCACTGAGGTTAATTGTAATGAGCGGGGGTATGGGAGGTTATTCCATATATCAGTTGCTCTTCAAATCAGGCAACTGAAAAGGAGCATACAAGGGAAGTGAACAAATATGCAAATAATGCTTTGTTCAATATAATTGCCTGAAGGCCACATTGGTCCAGAACCTTTTACTGCAAGAGTCACTGTTCCTACAAACAAGACCCTAAGCACCTCAGCCTCTGTATTATCATTCTGAACGAGCTGGGACCATCATCCTCTGATTGAAAACATAGATTTCATAATAGGCCAAATTGTTGGTACCTTAACTAGATGACTGTAACACTGAGAGTTGAGGAAATCATGATTTAAATGTATGGAGACTATGAACCAATTATAGTAAAAGGGTACAGAACTACATACATTAGTTCAGCTCACTAAACCCCCCTAGTGGCAAAAGATACATGTGAGGATTTTGCATGTATTTATTAATTGCCACTGTAATATGATAAGAAATGTAAAGTCATTGTGTGACTGTGGATATAATATAATATATATAATATCAATGATTATTCTGAGGCTCATCTCTGGAGAGATGCTAATTGCTTTGGATCTGTGATGCTTACATGTTTGATCATGACTATCAGTGTAAATGAAGCAGACTACATTTCTTCTGGATTTCTATGAACCACCAACCTTATAGTTCAAACTGTGTGGGCACTTTATAGTCTTTATTACCATTATAAAACACTGTAAGACACACGTATCAGATGTATCTTGGAAAGTAAGGGTAGTAATTGATCCTTAAATATGATTTTTCTTTAAAAACTCATCATGGACCCAAGTGTGGGATGCAGACTCAGTGTGGTTGGTGAGGTTTATCTGCTGTTCTGGGGCTGAAAAAAAACCCAGATTCATTCATTGTTACACATTTTCACAGCAACTGATGGCATAAATTGTGAATGTGAGATTTTAGTGTCTATAATGCAGGACGTTTTTTTTTCATAGCAGCTGCTCTGATATGGAATAGGTAAGCACAGTTACTAATTAACATTAATGAAGGCTGTAACCAAAACGTCATAGTTAGTACTGTAACTGTGTGTAGCTGTTTAATGTCAAAATAACTGTTGTGAAAAGGTTTTTTGAAAGCATGGGGTGTGCAGGTGGAGGGTCAACAGGATAGGCGCTGCCTGTACTTCCTGCAGGTAGCTCATCTGGATCCTATGACATTGTTGGAGAAAGAGGAGCTCAGAGTACATTGTCTGACCTTCTGTCACCATGACCCAACTTCGAAAAAGCAAGAGAAACTGGATGGATGGATGGATGGATGGATGGATGGACGGACAGAGATGTAAATGTAGAGGATCACTCAGTTCCATCAGCAGATGTTTGTTTCTCTCAGTGTTTGGAAAGAGTTGGTGTCAGAGGGTTGAATCTAAAATAATAGCAGAGCTTCATCCACACCACCAGTGTAGAGTCCAAAAGTCCAGGTTAGAGTACACTCCATTCCCTTTAGTTAAACACTCTCTCTCTCTCTCTCTCTCTCTCTTTCTCTGTGTGTGTGTGTGTGTGTGTGTGTGTGTGTGTGTGTGTTAGTGTGTGTGTGCGTGTGTGCGTGCGTGTGTGTGTGTGTGTGTTGTATCCATCTAAAACACTTCTACATGCACATGATGGTCAGTCTAATGGACTGCAGCTCACAGAAGATAATTATTCTGGGACCACACAGGAGACATCATATTTATGAGGTTTCTCAGAATGTATTTTTTTTTATTTATTTATTTTGCAGTAAGCTTGCTCTGTTTATCTAACTGGGAGACAATAATTTATTACTTAAATGCATTTTTCATCGCTATTTATCAAAGGCATTGCAGCTCGAACGAGCTAAAGTCATTTACTCACTTTGAATGTCAGAGACAGATCTGCTTTCACACAAAAGTGATATATATTTTTCCTTTTTTTACAGGATTAAATAGAGTTTGATTCTAAATGTCAGCAGAATTCGCTCCAGCTACAAAATACCATTAATCACTATAATATGACAGTGACTTTGATTCCAATGATTTAGTTATTCAACAAAAAATGTGCAGCAAATATGAGCAGGAAAATAAAAAGGAAACAAAAAAATATTTACGTACATACACATCCTTTACATGCAGTAATATTCCAGGTTTTTCCAGGTAATATAAAACATATGTAATGAAAACCATTTATTAAGTCAAATGTTTACTTAATATATTCTCAAAGTAAAGAAAGTGGTGTGGAGTTTTTTATTTGTTTTGCAGAAGCTAAGCAATGATGGACTTCGTACAGTTATGAATTCATATCAAATTCTGCAGCTGTTTTGGCTGGAGAATGTGGAGAATAGAATATGCACTACGTGTTAAACATGAATGATGACATCACGTTGAGCAGCCCTCTCTGGGGTCAGACAGAGGTCATCCCTCCCGCTGTGTTCACGTCAAATCAGATCAAATTTGTGAAAAACAGCTTTCATTACATCCTCAACAATAACTGTTCAATTACAGTAATACACATTCTGATCTGTGTTGTTTTTTTTGCTAATGCTTATTAAAAGAACTACACAATCATAGTAATTAGCAATTATTAATTAAAAGATGTGAATGTTTTAAGAGAAGGCTTTCAGAACCTACAGAATCAAGTCTCAAACAAATGTTATGTTTCAGCTTAATTATAAATTTCGAGAAAATTGAATTGAACGCAACTGGATTTTCAGTTTTTGTCCTTGAAGACGTTTCAGTTCGCATCCAAACGTGAAACGTTTGATTCAATTTCCTCGAGATAACTATGACCTGGATGAATGAGAATATTTACAGGCCCCTTAATTATAAAGCTTGTTAGTGATGTTTGTTTACAATTGACATTTTCATTTTTTAATAAAAAGTGCATTGTGGTATAGTTTGCTGTGTGGTTTGTTATTGTGTGTAGAGTCTGGTGTGAAAGATTTATTCTGTCACAGAAAATGTTCATAAATGTCATTAAACAAAATCAAAATAAATTTAACATGTTATGGGTTGCATTTGACCCTGTAGGAATTGTGTTGTCCCTTATTGACAGATATCCAGCCAGAAGGGACCGCCCTGAAGAACATTTTAGTTTCTATTTTATTTCTCTTTAAATAATTAATTACAGTGATTGGATCACCTCAGTAATTCTGAGTAGATTTTCTGCTCACGCTGCTGTGGTTCTGCAAGTTATGTTACTCTCGTCTTGTGTTTTGGGACTTTTACAAAGCCAAACTACATTCTTCAGTCTTCTGAATGTTACATGAGCTGTAATCACTGTAATCCAACCAGGAGATGGCCAATGTGCAGGTTATATTATTCAACCAATAAATCCATAAATTATAATTAATTATACTACACTAATTATGCACATCTCAAATCAATTGTAATCTGCATTATGAAAGTATAATTATGACCATGATCAATGTTTGTATTGATCAATTGAGCGTGAACAGATGTTGGAGGGCCCATAATGAGGATGCTCGCTTCATGGTGCAGCAGCAGCAGCTGCTTTGGTATGAGCAGGGAAGCGCAGCTTTTCTTCTATCATGCAGGAGAAGAGCACCTGCTAAGATACAGTATCTCTGCATTGATTGGTAATGCAGGTCATTAAAATTGATCATACAGACTGCCATGAAATTCATGGCAGTTCATCATCCCAACCATCAAGCTGTTTTTCAAAAAACTATAATCAGCCAAGCTCAAGGAATCATCTCAGACCATTATATGTTTCCCCTAATCATGCATCACTGCTTTAGGAGTGAGCAAGCCAGATGATATATAGTATGTGTATGCAGAAGCAGTTATGTTTGTCAGTGATCACTGTTTTATATTGCTGAAGGTGGAAACATTTTCTCCACTTTTGGGAAAATACACAGTTTAATCTTTATTTCAATTACATTCAAAAGGTAATCAGCATTAACGTGCTCAGCAAAGACTACAGTAATTTACATTTATTATCTATTTATTTCATTAATATTTGTTAATGATTTTATTTTATATTAAGGATAAGACAACACAAAAATCTTTTAATGTTTGCTGTTTCATTAAGCTTGTGTATGAATATATATGGCCATCGCACCTAATACCCATGTACCATATAATATTTTAAATATTCAATAAATGTACATTTACACTTTGACCATTGATATTTCATCTGTGTTAAAAATGTATGGCTCCTTCTATCCAAAGGATGCATGTATGTATGTATGTATGTGACAATAATAATTCTAAAAACTAAAAAATGCTTTGTATGCAACATATATGGTAATATACTGTATCTATTTACATTAGAATATTAGAATGTACGTATATAGTAGTATATAGTATGTCATCTATATTGCATTGTTGTATGGGGTTAACAACCTCACATGGGACTCAGTATCTACTGTAGTTGTGGCAGCTACTACTTTATAATACCTCTTTATATATATAAGGTTTTTTTAATACCTTATGTCTGTATGTCTGCCATGTTATCCCTACAGTGCAGTCATTGCTTATTTAACTTAACTGTAATCTCAGGGACCCACAATCACACACAGGATGCCAACTGCAGAGCAGGGATGAGGTTTACACTAATGGAATACACTTGCTGAGAACTTAATAACATAACACACAACACAACAGTATATTGTGTGATAAAACGGAACAGCTGTTGTGTAAATTCATTCTCTGTAGGACTGTCATTAAGACATGATGAAGGAATAGTATGTGTATGCAATTACAGACTCACAAACTCACAGTCGTTGGCATCATAAGACTGACTCACAAACTTGGACAATTGAAAGACAAAAACTTTTACCACTGTCCTTTCTTTGCAACACCATTCTGTGTTCGCAGCAATATTGACACTGGCCTTTACACTACTCACCATGTTTAAAATCTGAATTTCACCACAGCTCACAGTGTTGCATTGCCCTGGATAATTACACCAACTAAATGCTAAGGTTGTACATACAAAAGAAAACGGTACAAGCACTAAAACCTGATGTGCATGGATAAAAGCAGGGGGTGTCTTTGTGTGTGTGTTGTGTTTGTGTGTGCGTGTGTGTTTGTGTTTAAGAAGTGTTTCTCCATTTACATTTTGTATTTTATTGTATTTTGTATTATATGATCTGATGTGATGATTACAGGACTAACTACTATTAATATGTATGAGGGTTTCTGAGCCTGTGTTTGTTTTACTATATTTGTCGGTTCTGAAGACTTATTATTGTGGCAGCTTCATGGAGAACAGAATACTAACCTGAACAACTTAATGGCAGTGGCAGAATTAAGCCCTGGGTGTAGGGTTAAGGGTGAAATCCAGTTGTGGCCAAGGTCTCTCTCTCTAGGGATGTGTGCGTGTGTGTGTGTGTGTGCGCGTGTGTGCGCGTGTGTGTGTGTGTGTGTCTGCAGGTCCATGCAGGGCTCAGTTGGACATCACATAATAGGCCATCATCAATCTCTGTCAAAGTCTCCAAGGAATAGGGAGGGTGTATGTCTGTGCATGTGTGCGTGTATGAGCATCAGGAGGAGGGGGAAAAAGGCAGAAGATCTCCAGCAGACGGAATTGTGTGAACATGAAAATAATAATGAAAACAATATGTTCTTTTCGATAATTATTTTTGTTCATGAACAAACCAGTGCTTGACAAAAAAGCAAAACGTTATTAGACTCATCACTCATCAAACTATCAATTATACCGTTGGACATAATAACAACACTTATGAATTTATAGTCGTAATCGTTACAGTGAATAGTAACATTGTTTGTTTACAGCACTGGTGGAGTTGCTCCAGTGGGGCGGGGTGTGGCAGGTCTCTTCACCAATCAGGGACACTCCTCCCCACACCAAACGTTGGAAAGGCGGGGCGTTTGGTTTTGTTAGCCAATCAGCGTCTACCATCCTCAGCACAGGGAGAAGTTAGCAGTCGGCTGCCAGTCTGGTCCGTAGCCACGATGGATGCGTTACCATGCTTTCTGCTCGTCCTGCTATTCGGGACAAGGATAGAGGAAAATAGCGGTAAGTGCGTTTTAAAAGGCAACGCGGAGTCGTGTTTATGCCTTTATGGCTAGTTTCTCTGAAGTTGCCTCTACGGTGTCCCTTGAGTTCCGCTAGAAAAGCTCTTTGTTCAAGAAGCCTGAAGAAGCAGAGTATGTCTAACTAAGATGGCGCAGGGTCGGCGGCCAGCCTGCTGTTGCCTGTCTGAGGAATGTTTATTGTCTGGGACAAAATATGAGCAGGGAGTTAAAAGTCGCGTTGGTTTTAAAAGGGCCCACGGTCAGCGCTCGGGATCCAGGCTAGCCTTTGCTCGGTCAGGTTTGGATCTTTGCTTTAGGATTCTGCTTTGCCAACAAAGAGCTCCGGAGCTCCGTCCGATAAACGGTCCCTAGTTTCGCTAACACAAAGTTGGCAACATCTCTGGGTGAATGTTTGCTTTTTTTGTCAAACACTGGTTGTTCATTTACCTGCTGTTCCGGGGAATGATTCGGCCCGGGTTTTTTTTTTTTTTTGGAACACAGTTGAAAAGTGGAAGTTTGTATTGCCTCGGGACTAAATGTTTTGATCGAGGTTACCGTTACCTCTCGGTACACGGTTGGTTTATCCTGTGTTTATGTCTCATTCTCCTCCTGTCTGAGATTGCAGTGAGGTCTCCGGTGCCTATTTGAACTCCTCTCGAGTAGGGTTAAAGTAGGCAGCCAAAATCTGGACTTTTTTTGCAGTAGCAACCTGACAGATTAATGTCTACGCTGCACCACGTTACACTGTTAGCTTTTAGCAGCCGCCCATTGCAGCGGTTTTCCAAACAAGACTTTTTTAAAAGTCGGTTTTTGATATAGTGTTGTTAGCTAACTCGTGCAACATAGCGGGATTTTAGGCTCAGCGTTTAAAACAGCTTCATGCCAGCACACGAGAGAACATTTTCTTCTGCGCCTCTATGCACCATGTCGTTTTACCAGTGTACAGCGAGCTCGGGTAAACCAAACTCTATTAGAAATATCACTCATAGCTTTGCTGATATAGTTTTACTTCACCACATGGAATTTTTGCACGAGACCACGCTTTAAATGTACACGAAAAAAACACGACTTCTCGCCCTCATGCGTGCAGATGAAAATCCCGTAAAGACGCTCCGGAAAAATGCCACTAACGGTTTGAGAATTGTGTTCGGCGTGTGCATCTCCACTGGATAGTGGTACTGATACGCCAGCATCCACCGTTGCTCCCATTCATGCTCCCCAGCAGTGTTATTTATTTATTTTTGCAGCGAAACTGTGTAGATTTTTTTTATTTCGGTAGTCAACATGTGGCCTCTAAAGGAGAGGGCTTCTTTCATGTGGACAGATAGCTGACGGTGTGTGTGTGTGTTTTCTCTGTTGACTTGCAGGCTTTCCTTTGTGTGACATTCCTTTGTGTAGAAAAAGGGAAAGCGAGCCTCATCATGAATGGTGGAGCAAGATGCTTTTCACCATGTGTGTGTGTATGTGTGTCTCTGTGTCTATCTGTCTATCTATCTGTGTGTGTGTGTCAGACTGGTTATCAAATTGATATGTTGGCTCACTCAGAGACACACAAGAAGGGCGATAATTCCGCTTTCTTTGTCCAGCAATAGGATTGTCATGGCATGAGTCCATGCTCGGAGCTGCGCCATTTACATCAGAAAAGAATCCAATAGTCCAGATGTAGTTAATCTGACCCACAGATTTGGAAAAACAACGTGAAAGACCTGATTATCTAGGGAGTGTAAGATGTTATTGATACATGTATATGTTTACAACGACGTCATTTTCTGATAGAGTACCTTGAATAAAACCTTTTATATGCTGTGTGGCCGTTGAGCACCACACCCCTGCAGCTCACATATACTTCCCTCACATATAACAGTATAGTACAGCAAAAGCATCCATGCACATATGAGTCTCGGCACTGGGTTAAATTAGGTTGTGTCACTGTTACTCTCTTCATCCTACCAGCCACAGTCATCCTCCCATTTAATTGACTCTGTCCTGCTCTGTCACTTGTTTCTCCCTCTCTTTTCCTCATCCCTCCCACCATTCCAATTTCATTTGTCTGCTGTGATTCTTTTGCTATTCCCCAACCCCCTTGAGGCATAGTAAGTTAAGGGGCCACATTTAGTTGGAATGGCTGGTATAAACAGTTGCTGTGTCAGCACTTGGGGTCAGAAGCAAGCGACTGTCAAGGGAGACACCAAATCGTTTCTGGCTGTCCCTGCAAACATTGGGTGTTATGAGTGAGGTTAGCATGGTATCCTAGTTGTTATTGCTCTAGGGTTGTTACTTGTACTGAAAAACCTGAGAAGACAACCACATTTGACAGGTTAATTGCAGGAACTGCAACAGGAAATAATGAGAGACGTATTTAAGCATGCTATGCCACTGGAATGTTTTTTTAAAACTAATGTTAACTGAAATGTTTATTTGTTAAGGGGTTTATTATTTTTTTCCCAGTGTACACCGGTAATTCAGTTACGCTTAGGTTTTGGGGTGTCCTGGTTATGTATTATGGATGAAAATGTTCTACCTTTTTGGAAACCCTGATGAAAGTATACTAGGACTCAGTGGAGATAAATCACTGAGTACTAGTGAATCACTGATTTTGTTTTATAGCCACCAGTGACTGAGGTTAAGACAGATTAAGGTTGATAATTGTATTTGTTTCATCAACACACGCGGTAGTTTCTCAAGCACACCTGAATCACTCCTGGTGTTGGTGATGATGCTGAGTTCTTTCTGTCTGCTGAGGAGGGAATAAACCTAATGGGTACTTTGATAGTCCACTCGTCTACTAGTGTAGTGTGATGTTTCCTGTTGCTGCAGGTATATTGTTTGAATGTGACTGGGTCAGTTTTTATTTGTTTTGGAAAGCACAACAATGCAATACTAATCCTATTCCTAGATACTAAATGTGCTGCTGTCAGAAATAAGAAAAAAAGCGATAAAACTGAGGAAATGTCATATCAAAGGGAACATTTAAATTGCCATTGTTTTTAAGACAAAAATGCTATTGAAATAAGTGCTCAAACATAAAAAAATCCCTGTTACAAAGTGTACCATAAATGTACCTCCTCTTCCTCTCTAATTATACTTGCATTTACATGTACTGTCACCTCAGGTCCCTCCCTTTTGGTTGAGCTTTTAGTTTTTGCTGTTTTTTCATTTTTTTGTTTCTGTGACGAAATTAAAAAACAGGGTCAGTGGATATTTATATGCAGCTACTACTGCCCTCTTTAAAGTGTGTGTGTGTTTTGTGGAATTACCTAATTTCAACCATTTCATTGTCAAGCCAAAACTGGTTATTTAGTTAAATAATTTAATTTAATAATTTAACATAGAACTGCAGTTATTAGTCCTTTGGTTGTTATTTTTTTTTGAAACAATCAAGCAACCACCATGTTGAACTTTTTTGTAGTAACAAGATATTTCACTCCAGTCACACACAAGCAGTAATATCTGTGAGTAGATGATAAATTAAAATTTTAGTAGAATTATTTTTAGTTTACAACTCTTGTCATATATATAACTCAGAACAATGACAGAGGTATACACTTTGCTGGCCTCAATTGAGGGTGTAACATCAATGATAGGCATTAGTTAATACATTTTAAATTGTGAAGTGGGGTTATTTTTTCCTTTCTATTTGCTGTAGAAAATATCCAGCTGTCTCGAACAGGTGGACAAGCCCGAATAGTCTTTTGCAGGGGGACATGATAGATGAATGGATGTATAGATGAATGGATGTCCTAAATTAAAGTATGGAATGGATGTACTAAATTAAAGTAGAATGTAGAACAACTGTAGATGACCCAGGGAAGACTGCCCTTTGACAAAGGCAATAGTCACAAGATTTTTTGTCACAATGGCCACAGTAGGGGCTTGCTTCCTCTTTTCTACAGGCTCAACAGCTGTGTTGTGTTTTTTAATTTTGAGTGTGTGAAACTGAGAGTGTAATATTTCCCCCCAGTCCCCCGAGCAGAGTTTGTGGTACCTTTCATTTGCACCATGTTCTTATCCTTCTTTACAGCACCTAGAGACATAGGGGGAAACGTCTGTCAATTGTTTCCATGAAATGTATATGATCTTCTGGGCGTTTTATGCTACTGCTGCTGTCAGTGTTAGCAATGAAAGAATGCCAGGCATTTGGGTGACCGTTGTCCTGGCCCAAGGAACCACAACTAATTTGAGAAGTTTTAGCAATGCCAGTGACCATTGGATTCAAGGCACCAATCGGTTAATGAACTACCCCCAGTCTGTTCTGCTTCATGCACAGGCCAAGGGAATCACAAGAGCTACAGCTGAGTCTATGTTAGGGGTGTAGAATATGGGCAAAAATATCTTGATTTATTAAAAAAAGATTAAACAAACCATAATCTGATGATACGCTTTAAAATTTGTTTTTTTTTCTTCAAAAAATGCTGTTAAAACTCGTCTTGCTCACCAAGACATTTATGGATGGACAGAATGTTTCAGAACATGAGGTCAGGTTATATTCTTGCTCCATAACTCTGGAAATTGAGGTAGTGAAGTAGATCCACATCTTGCCAGTAAATGATCCGTTGGGGTGGTTGCTGAGAGCGGAGATTCCTGCATGTTTCCTCCATGCAAGACGACACTAAGAATATCATGATTAATGTGTTGTAAACTTTTATGCACCTCTGCTTTACTGTTTATGCGCTGTTCGTTAGTTTTCTTTACGTGACTGTATAAATACTCGATAATGTAAAATTGCACACTGACAAAACAACATTCGCGATACTATCGTAAGCGGTATGTATCGTGCACCTCTAATCTGCGCTTATGTGAAGAGACAGTGTTTTTATTGTACTAAGCATGGGGGATGAGTTCCATGCATCTGCAGGAGATAGGTGCCTACAAGGTTTATAGCATGCACCCCACGAATTAAATCAAAACGGTGCTGTGATCTTTGATTTGGCATTTGTATTCTTTTAAAGATGAGTTGTAACAGTGTAGGCTGACATAAGTACACCCAGATTGACCTTAGTGGACCCTCACTTACTCGCAGATGTAAATAATACAACCTTTCAGTTTATTCCTGTCAGAAGGGAGTAAAAATTAAATTAATTTTTTTTAATTATTATTATTAATTTAGTTTAATTATCTCTAAACTCTGTTTTAGAGATAATGTATGCTACTAAGGGAAGTGCAAAAAGATTTGTTTCATCACAGTTATCATTTAAAAAATAACGAGAAACGCATTAGTCTTCGAGAACATGTGTGTTTGGAACTGTACTGTGATGATAACTTCAGAGGATCTAAACAAGATCTGCCAACAGACAAACTTCTAACCAGAGTTTCTGTTGAGTTTTGATAAAGAGCTAGAGAATTATTAGCCATACCAGACTTTTCATGTGTCTACTCTGGCTCAAAAACTGAGGATTTTACAGTAATAAATGCAATATAAATATTATAGCTTAATTTAATTTTAAAAATATTTTTTGATGTTCCTTTTTAGGATCTTTTTGGTAACAACAACCACATCGGGTGTTCACTACTTCTTTTCTCTGCTTTGGGAGGACAAACAGTCTGACTTTTTTTACTTTTTATCTTTCATCACACATAATATTTGGTTCTGTATCCGAAAAAAGCAGAAATACTTGCTCTTATAAACTCAGTAAAATCCCCCATTGCAGTTTACCCTTGGTCTGACTTTAAAAACCATAATGATTTTTTTCCTCAAGATGATAAACAGGTCTGTACTGATGCCTCACCACAAAAAGGTTCCAAGTTCAAATCCCAGTTTGGCTGTGGTTCTCTCTATGTTGAAAACTAGAATCTGATCAAAATATGTCATTGGAATCATCTTGCACTTTTGAAACTAATAAAGGGGTAGAGATTAATTCAGTTCTATGGTTGTTCATTGTGCCCCAGTAAACCTAAGTTTAAAAGGATAGCTTCATGTCTTTATCATTAGCTTTTATTATCATTATCATCTTAAAATTCACTTCAGCCAACATCTGTTCTATTATTGTACCATAGTCTTCCATATATGTTTTGATATATATTGAAATTTGGGGGTGGAATAGGAAGGATGTGTAGTGGACATGGACAATGGCATTAAAACCTATGAGGAAGTGGGTGAAAGCTGTCTCACCTCTCAACAACAAGGTAAATAAAATCCTAGCTTCTGTTTGTCTCCACCAGTGTGGGCCATTTGGAGGTTTAAATCAAGTGTCCTTGTGTCTTTGTGGTGTCATAACAATGGGATGAGGTAGACTGGACTTGCATTGCAGCAGGAGCTCACTGCTACAACTGACGTGGCCTTGCAATGTTCTTGCTTAGCTGGCAGGCTGATTACAAGAGATAAGTGTTTTGTTAAGCTATTTTTGAAAGAAACAGTGAGGGGACATTGGGAACTTGATGATAGTAATTATTTTATTGGGCTCAGTTAAGGACTCTCACTTCAGATCTGTCAGTCGTAAGTGTGTGTGTGTGCGTGTGTGTGTGTCATGTCTGGTTTGTAACAGCTGCCTGCCTAACCTTTAGGTTAAGTTATTGCATATGTATGTTACCAACAGCACAGGCAGATGTACACCTCCCCACCCTCTCACAATTCCCAATATGCTTGACCGTCCCTACCGTCGTCTTTGTTTTGCAGGAACAAAAAGCTTCCCCAGTATTATTCCGTTCTTTTTCCATGAAAAAAGTAGGTTGAATGGGCCATGCGTTATTGTCTTGAGGTCAAGCTGTAGTTGAGGCAGCTGCAAGCAAATTCTGCATATGTTCAAATGTTCGCAACATGCGAAAAAAAACAACCATTACCAAGTGTGCTACAACCATTTTCTCCATAACAACAAATTTATATAATTGCTAATCTATAGAATCAACGCGACTTTATGTAATTCTCAAGTAAATTAAGATTTTACTGATTATCTTTTAGTGAGGCTTTTCATACTTGGTATTCTCCTAGAAGATTTCCTATCCATTGATCTTCTGTTTACCCAGTGTCAAGGACAGTATCTTGTATCTGTTTTCATGTTAGCTGCATTTTGGTTTCTCCATGTCGCTGAGATTTGGCTCCAGACTTGACCTGCAAGGTCAAACAATTCAGCTGGGCAGATAGCAGCCCCTGTGGTGAGTTCTGTGTTTTTGTGTGGGGGAGGTTTATCTTTGTCACAGGGCAGTGGGCCCTCTCGCTCAACACACACACATTCAGACAGCACATCTGGTGTGCACAAAGGGCTGGCCATAATGGAGCTGACTGCCTGGATGGGGGTAGAGCGGGTTGGGGAATTGGCCTATGGAAATGACTCTGAAAGGTCCCACTGAAAAAGGGGAGTCAACACACTCCCATACTACAGGGTGTGGGGGAGGGGCAACACGTGGACGCTACCATTGTTAAAATAGTTCCTTGTGCCTTTTAAACGTTAACAAAATGTTTTGATAAATATAACCGGACTGAGATAAATTGGACAGTATTTGGTCACAACTATATACTTCTTTTGGAAGTTGCTGCGTTCAGTACAGGTAGGTAGGTGTGAATGTGAATACTTGTTTGTCTCTCACTGTGATTGGCTTGTGACCATCCAAGTTGTACCCGGCATCTCACCACTGGGATTGACTCCAGATTCCCCAAAGACCCTGAATAAGATAAGCGCTAAAAAATGAACAAGAAAAAAAGAATCACCATATAGCAGAAAATTGTGAAGAAAAAAGGACATAACAGCTTTTGCAAGTTACATGTGCATCATTCATTCATTCTCTACCACTCATCATTTTGAGGGTTCCAAGGGGAAGTTGGAGTCAATACCAGCTGGACAGGTCACCAGCCAATCACAGGGTGACATACAGAGACAAACAACCCGTCTCACTCACGTTCAACCCTGTGTGTTCCATTTAGAGTCTTCAGTTAACCTAACACACAATATGCAACTGTGAACTGTGGGAGAAAGTGGGAGAAAACACACATGTACAAAGCTGAACTAGGATTTGAACCAGGAAAAGGCAGCCACACTGTATAAAATAAATATAGTAAAATATATTTATAAAACAGCATTACAGCATTTTCAGAAATAAAGACCATCAGAATAAATAACAATTTATTTAAAAAGCAATGGATGTGCAGCCACAGTTTGGAAAAATAAAAGACCTTTGTATCTTTTGCAGTTACAATATAAAACAACAACACCAAGACTAATTAAATTTCAGAATAAATAACTAAAAATAAGTGCAGCCACAACTTGGCAAAATAAAAAATACTTTTTATTTTTTTACTTACCATTTTACCAAGTTCTTGACATGGTTTATGAAAACTTTAGTGTTTTAATTGGCTGCTTTGTGCAGCCTTAGTTATGCATTGATCTTTTTACTCCCTCTGCCCCATTTGACATTTTTTTGCAGTATTGGAGGCAGGTCTGTGATTGGAATTGATATTGGAAGATCTCTTTGTAATCGGCCTTGTATGTTTAGATGAGACTTTTAAATTTTTTTTTTTTGAACCCCACTGCACTGCCAATGCTATATATGAACCTGATAATTTTATGGACTGCTGTCTTCAAATTCATTCAATAAATATGTCTTATCAGTTGCTTATTTGATTTTTGAAGAGACATTTCTGTGACTATTCTCTCTTAACTGTCTGTGTTTTATGATTTTTAAAAAGCATGTCAATTTGTGTTATTTGTCCTCATTGGAAACATGCACTTGGCAGCAGTTGTAACTACAGGGGAGATATGTTCTTTAAAGGGTTGTCAAGTTCAGAGGCTTTGATGTGGCTGTGATGTGAGCTGGGTGGCAGTTCAGTGCAGACCCAACCGTGTCTAAGTCAGATGGGTGTTTGAAATGGTTTGAAATGGCACTGGTCTTACAGATTCCAGGGAAATTAAAGCGTTGAACATTTTGAATCTCTTTCAGTAACTCAAGTTAGTCTTGCCTGAAAGCAGGGTTTTATTTCAAACAGATGCAGACATCTCACCTTCCTCCTGGGAGAATGTTTTTCTAAGTGAAAATTGCAGTGCTAGTGATCTCATCCAGGAAAGTTTGTGTCTGGTTGTGCTATGAATGGGGAAATAATGCAGTTGCGTTATTACTCTTAGCCGTGCTGCCTGTATATAATATGTGTGCGTGCCTGTGTGTGCGTGCTTATATGTACAGTGAAACCTCGATTTACGAACTTAATTCGTTCCGTGATCGGGTTCGTAGGTTGAAAAGTTCGTAAGTCGAAGCGATTTTTTCCCATAAAAATTAATGTAAAAGCAAATAATGCGTGCCAAACTATCACTAAAGTCACCCCTTTTGCCCTATTACTCTGTTTAAAACCGTTTAAACTGTTTAAAAAGTACACACACAGAAAACCATAACAATAGATAAGAATTAAAAAATCAATTAACAAAAACTTACCTTGAAAGATGTGACGACTGGCTATAGGAGTAGGCGCTTGAGAGATGGGAGGTGAGAGATGGCGAGTAGGAGGGGGTGAGTGGGAGAATCACGTACCGTATGCTTAGTTTCTACGTTCACTACACTGCACTTTGCTACTCTACTTTTTTCTTACAGTTTTAATTTTATAATTATATATTATTTATAACCTGACACGCTTTGAGAGACTCGCTCACGGGTCACACGTAATGGCGGCGGCCGGCCGCCATTTTTAATTTTTCCGGGCTCGGGTTCAGAAGTCGAATTTGGTTTGTAAGAGGAGGCAAAAAAATCTTGACTCTCCGGTTTGTATCTCGAAAAGTTCACAAGTGTAGGCGTTCGTAAGTCGAGGTTTCACTGTATATATGTGTAGAAATGAGTTTATATGTGAAATTAAGTTACAAGAATTGTTTATTTGTGCCACAATGGGAAAATTTGGTGTGGCTTTATTTCACAGTGTTACAGACATAATTGTTCCCATGGTAGCAGAGGAAATCCACTGACCGCATTTATATAGGTGGACTCAAAATGCTGTCACCGAATCTTACGGTGCTATGATAACAGATAAGTACAGTATCTCTACTTCAAGGTAGAATCCGGAGAGGAAGAAAAAAAGTAGCCTCAAAAATTATTAACCCAGACTAATTTTATTCACCCAACCTCTTTCAAAACCTCAGCCTCTGGCTCTCTCATACATCCCTGTACTATATACTGTATGAAGTAGCTTAGAGATGGCCATTAAAAGCTCTCTTTAAGGTGCCCTGATAAGACAAGTGAATGAGGGAAATCCAGAGGGAGACCCAGCTGGAGAATGGCCAGATGAAGCCAGTCCCATTTAGAGTATTTGATTTCATTTCATTGTCTCCAGGCCAGGAACTAGCTCCTATGATGTGCCTGTATAGATGATATGTACCTTTCATTGAAAGCCAGGTCGGCAGATAATGGAAAGAATATGCTTTTGTTGTTTAGCCATTGAAGTATGTAGATATAAAACTGATTTAAATTTGTTAGATTTATTTACATGTTTATTTTGGCATGTTGGCACAGCTTTTCAGATTTGTTTTTTACTACAAAGAGTAAATTTTTAATGATTGTGTATTAGGCTGGAAGTATCATTGCATATTTCCCCTGGAAAAAGGTTCGGCATTTTCTGATTACACACAGGCCATGCTACTGAGTTATCCAATACATATCTTGTACTGGCGTACAGTCTAAACTAGAACAACTCAATTAAAAACCTGTTCAGAAATCTGACACTTTCATAAAGTGTTGCATGTACAAAAAAGTGATAAATTCTCTTCATGTTATTGATGCCCTGAATGGTAGTGACATAACAATTCTGACATCTGTGCCTCCCACCAAGTCAAAGGCATTTGAAGGAGACCTGTTGTATTTGAGTAAGGCAAGTTGAAGATGTCTTGATGTCAGTGAGACTACTTGACTAAAATTATGTGAATTAATAAACGTTACTCTACCAGTCACATTGCAGTGTTTGCGTTAACGCAAATCAATAATCACGCGAAATAAAAAATGACGAAATAAAATTCAAAGACGCCCAAACAAGTTTCAAGAACGTGAAGAGGCAGCGCGCACTGAAATAGATGATTTTTGACACTCTCACCTACTGTAGCAACGTTTTTTTTCATGTATTTTTTTAATGTATATAATAGAAAGAGATCGAATTCATGACAGTAACCATTTTTAGTGTGTATTATTTTGGATAATACCAGGGTTTCGTAAGAGACCCTTTTTGGATTGGACAAAGCAGGAAAAACACAGACGAAACTTTTCAGTGAGATTCTTAGCGCATGGACCGGAACAGCACATTTTCACAGATAGCTGTAATTATCGCTAAAACATCACCCAGTTACATTTGATCTATGGCAACTCAAGGATATCTTATAGTTATAAGCTGCAAAATCAGCTTTGATTGACAAAGAAGAGGATACAGAATATCAGCCATAGTAAATACCATGCTTAATTTATTAACAGTTTGTATAAGATTATATACAGAATGACAACAGTAAGTGTAAAAAAAATACATCCTTTCTCTCTACTGCTGTATTTACGCAAAGGTTTATGCAGACAGTGAGTCTAATTGTGAACTTAAGGTTGACGCTAAGGTTGTCTCAGAATAATGTCCTGACCCTTCAAATGTAAGCCAACACCTCAGTGGTATATTAGGCTCAGATATAAACACATCCACA
This sequence comes from Trinectes maculatus, assembly GCA_016785345.1. Classification (NCBI taxonomy): domain Eukaryota; kingdom Metazoa; phylum Chordata; class Actinopteri; order Pleuronectiformes; family Achiridae; genus Trinectes; species Trinectes maculatus. Next base: position 208,434 of record JAFBJQ010000997.1, read on the forward strand.
GCCTGACAGATTATGATTAACTCATTTTACACCTGACTTGTGCTGATTCCTTAGTTGTATTTATTCTTCTCGCTCAGTGTTATTTATTCTATTGTTATAAGGCTGAAAGGGGGAGAAAAGGAGGGGGCCAGAAGTGGGGATCGTAGGAAGTGAAAAGAAAAAGGGTTGAGGGAGGGAGAATGTGATGGGGGATGTAATTATGGCAGCGAGCTAGACAAGGAAGAGAGGAGGGGTGGACAGAGGGATAAATGTTGTTGGATGTCTGACAGGAAGCTTTGTAATTTATTGTTTTTTTGTTGCCTGGCTATTACACAGCCAACAATGCACAGTGTGTAACGTTAATATAAAATGGTATTGTTTCATGGATCAGTGTGTTGGGTATAGGGATGGGTATCGATAACCGGTTCCTGATCTAAATCGATAAGAAATGGTTCGATCTATCAACATCATTAGCATTTATGCTTAACAATTCCCTTAACGATTCTTTACATTACGCCGGAGCAGCCGGACCTTACGTCAATATCATGTGACGTGCCGCACGCTGACGTAGAAACTCAAGTTGCTGTCCAGATTGGACCGCGTCAATGTGACGTTTGCCTCGTATGCCTGATTCGCTGGGCTCATGTCGTGTAATATTGGTCTGTGGCATCATAGACATAATAGAGGAGTAGCCACCGCATTGGCCGCTACTGGCGTTGTCGAGCCGTGGGGCCGCCACTGTAATCTGTCTGGCAGGTGCAATGAGCTGTCAGCGTATTTAATTAATCATAGTTGTTTAGACCGGTTTGCGCATGCCCATTATGCTACGGTCACGTCTAAATGAATGATCATGTGACCAGCGTCTCAGGCGGTTTCCTGTTTCTGTGCAGAGGAGGAAGGTTTTGCTCGTGGATTTAGAAGCGATGTGTATTGAAGAAAATCGATTTAATTCTGATACAGTGATGTGAACCAGTGTGAATGTAGCCAGATTAGCCAAGATTAACAAGGAAGCGGGGTAAGAGGGCGGGGCTGTATACGCGGAAACTGCATGTCACACATCAAATAGCAACAAACTCTGTATATTATTTTTCTAAAGAAAATGCTAACCCGTTAGCTGCCTGGCTGTAAACTGCATAACGGATTTTCTGAACGGGTTAGGGTTAGGGTTAGGGTTCCACAGTTTGCAGCCAGCTAGCAGACCAGCCGGCAGGAATCACTTGTGGAGTCATTTCAGCAGACAGCGTTAAAGCACAGGCATAACTCATGGATGGGAAATTTTTGCAGGTTGGATCGAAAAATTTCTGATCTGTGAATTACGTTGGTATCGGAACCCAATACCAATACTGCATCAGATCGACCACCTCCCTACCATCAATACTGAAACACATTGAATGACAGTTTGCATTAGAGTTCGGCGATAATTACTGTTTACAATATGGCCTATGCTTGAAATTAAATCTTAACTCACAAACAATTCTTTGAAAAAGTGAGAACCTGTAACCTATCTATACTTTTTTGCTGTTAACTCATCTTGCTCATCAGGTCATCTATGGATAGACAGAATATTTCAGAACAACAGCTCTTGTTTATTTTCTTTAAATGTAAGCATTCAAGAGACTCCCAGTTAAACTCCAATGTATAGGTATTATATGGGTAAACATTCAGGTTCTTTGCTCTGAGGTCAATTGTGCAGTAGACAACAGTGTTTCCCCTGTATGCACAGGTGCATATATGCATATAGTGTGCCTCACATATATGCATATAGTGCTCTGTGACTTCCCCATAAACCCGCGCAGGTATCAACGGTCTGTAACAATGCATGTGCACACGTGTGCCTTGCGCGTCTCTGCACCATGTTTGTCTTGAAATGCCCTCAGCACATGTTCCAGATAACATTATTTTGTCGATGAACCTCTCGTACTCAAAGATTTAAGCACAAGTACACAGCCACCTTACTGTATATTCAAATGGGCCACAGCAGCCTTGGGAGCAGCGAGACAAACTATCTGTAGATGTTGAATGTTTTACGTCTGGCTGTCTACTTGGAGTTGTTCTATGCAGCATCTCAGATTAGTGTTCCGCATTCTGTCTGACCACATTTTAAAAGCCTGTCCTTGTGTTTGTCGTGCCTCTAATGCTTCCTCTTTCACATCAGACACACTGTGTCTGTATACCAGCCCCAGCTCTCATTTTACTGTCCAACATCAACTCTCCATATTACACGTCCCATACTTTGCACCACACCCCACAGAGGGTCCAGATCTTCCTTAAAGATTGAATTAGAAGTAAAAGCTTCTTTAATACTGATGTTTTAGGCAGATTTTTCTTTAGGATTTTGTTTCATGCAACCAAGGTTGTCTCATCTTGAATAACAGTCATTGCAGAATATCTTAATAATGCTGCCAGAGACTGTTTGTTTATTTTAATATGGTCTAATCTGTTTTATAATGCAACATAATCCACAGAATGGCATATTCAGGCCTTCCTTATACAGTATCTGCCTTTAAAATTATAAGACACGCTAGAACCAGGGAATCCTTGGGTTGTAAGCTTGATAAATGTCTTATTTGATTCATTATCAAAGGCAATGGCACAAATGTGTCTGTCCGCAATGTATTTTGGCAGATGTTCAAACTGTAATGACTGTTAGTTTAAAAATAAAACTAGCTGCAGTTTGTACTTAGCTTCTAGATAAAACAATTCATCAGGTTCTTCTCCCTCCAGAAAGGAAAAATATCCTATGACTCCAAATAAACCACAGCTCTTTATGCAGTCGGATTTCTTGCAAAAAAATAGCCCTGTCGGAAATTGTCAACAGTGTTACTTTTCTGTGCATGCCATTTTTTCAGTGATGTAAGAAACACAATTCTTATCAAAGACAGGCATCTAAAGAAGAAAATACCTAGGACTAATCCTCACAACAAAGAACTACCATAAGCAACATGTTACTGCAGGCATGAACTGTACCCATGAACATACGTCTGTGGCTTTTACCTCCGCTAAACACAGCATTTCTGCTAAATCTTTCTATGTGCATTATATCTGTTGTGTATTTAATGCATGTTTCAGAGCCTTGATCATCAGTTAACTACTCCATCAATGTACTCCTGACATTTTTTTCCACACAGTTTTTTTGTCTTCATGTCTAGTGAGTTTTTAAATGTTCTGTGGTGCTTGTCAGGGTTATCTGAGGCTGAAAGTGCCCTAATTGCTCCTTCCCACATAGTAACACTAGCTGTGCCAATGAGAAAAAAGAGGAGTCTTAATAAAAGAGCACTTAGGCTGCACCCTCAGGGGAAAGGGTATATTATGTAAATTAATGTTTGGTTGTTTCATAAAAGCGTTAAATATTTTTGTCTGGAGACCAGGACTGAGCCCTGAAATTTTAAAAACGCCGCAGGTGACTGCTGATTAATAAAACCTTTTTCAGACTCCAAGTTGCTCAAAGTTTTTGATGAAATACAAAAGCAAAAGCAAAGTAAAAAAAAAAAGTGTTAATAATTGGCTCACTATCTGTTGCTCTGTGTGATAACAAACTAAATGGGATTGTTTTTGTTTTCTGCTATGCCTGTTTTTGACTCATCTCTGTTTTTGAGCTGGAACAAAAAGCAGTGTCTGCATCTCAAGATCTCTCAAGACTATGGTTAGCTTTTTCCCTCTTCCTCTTCTTCTAGTCAGGTTTAATATATGTCCATACAGCAACCTCACCCCATGTATTGTCATGGTTCACTTAGGTTTAGGCCTGTAAATGGTTCGGTCAGTTTGTCGGTCCAAATAACGTTATCTGCAACATATGCTGAAAAACTGTCACCGTGAAGACAGCACCACCAGAAACAAACAGAACAAACAAGAATGAAGAACACAGACCTTGTTGTTGTGGCATTGTGTGCATTGAACTGGGCACTATTGCGGTCTGTGAGTGTGCTAGCTGCTAGCTCTCTCTTTTTTACCCGGTCATTCCCCGCTGCATTTCTATTGGCTGATTAAGCCACGATCATCCTGAATATGTGACACTGCCAGATATTTGTCACATGTTGTCATGACCAAAGGTTTCTCCACAATTCTCCTACGATTGTCTTTCAGCTGAGACGGCCCAAAATTAAACATTGTGAACAGGCCATAACTGAGAGTCTCCTGAATGCTTACGTTTAAAGATACATACTCTGTCCATCCATAGATGTCCTGGTGTGTGTCCGCCCGTCCGTCCAGAGTATACAATATATGTTGGCGTACATTTCAAGACTGAATAAACCTTTATGACAAATACATTTCAATACAGTAATTCTGGTCACTACCTTCCTCTAATGACTTGCACTACACTAAGTCAGCCAGGGTTGCATAGTCTGGGCAGTAGCAGCTGGTTGCCAGGTTCAAGCTGACTCCCAAATGATCGTCAGTGACGGTGGAATGGTATTTGAACATATCAATGAAAAATACGTACAACCAAATAATGCAGTGAGGTAGGTGGCACATTTTCTTATGTTTGGGTTTGGTTTCCTCTGTGAGGAAGTTGCCAAACTCTCCATGAGGCCTTGATCTCAGCTCCATGTTTCCGTCTGTAGTGGCAGAACCTCATCCGCCTCTGTGGGCGAGTTCAGGTGAAACATGTGCCATGTCTGACTCAGGACAAAGTCTTTACAAAGTCTCTACGTTACATAACGTCTTGAGCTCTGATGCTACGTTTCCAAATGTGCGCAGGCGCATGGTGACACTCGTTAAATCTTGGACTGGTAGCATTGTAATTTACGGAATGTTTTTGTAATTAGCACGTGATCTACCGGTCGATCGAAGTTTTGGACACCCCTGGTCTAGACTATAAAATATAATGACTTGCCTCTGATATCTGACACATTTATGGGTCAGAGTAACTGTTTCAACATCTAGTGAATGAATTGTCAGTTCTGACATTTGAGCAACCTGATGAATGTTTTATCATTTTGTTGACTCTGACTTAAACTCTTGTGTCATTAATTAGTGTTAATCCTCAAATGTTGCCATGCTAAACTGAGATCTTTAAAATGGCAAACATTGCATTCATTTTGCATCAGTATGTTGCTAATCCATTCCTCAAACCACAGTAGTGGTGCCTACTTATAACACCAGCAGGGGAGGTTCCAGCTATTTTTAGAAGCAGCAAAACAGTAATTTAGCTGAGATTTTAATGAATCTCTTATTGAATCCTTTTATACTTACAGTGAACTTCATGGAATTTATGACGGTTCATTGTCTAGACATCTGAGACATACCTCGCTGACACTGTACTGTGTGTGTGTTTGTGTGCGTGCGTGCACATGTGTGCATGTGCCTGTGGGTGTGTTTTTTGTGGTTGAGTCACAGTAGACCAGTGTTAGTTGTCATTTATTTGCTTGTCTACTGTCGGCTACTATCTGAATCTTGAATGAAGTGTTGTGTTTTTTTTCCCTCTTCTTACGAAACTACACACACAAACACAGTTGCTGTTGTCTGCTTTTGAAATTTACTTACCCCACCTCCCTGATTTTTGCCTGTCTGGATTTCTTCTCCAGACAATTCCATGAATTCCAAGGAAAAGCCTACTGTTATAGATATTGAAAGTTGGATTATGTTCTTACATTCTCAGACTGTTAATTCTTGCCAGTATTGTGATGAACACACTGACATTTACTCGACGTTACTACATTGTATGTATTATTTAAATCCTTACATCAACACAGTGAAGCCATTGCACAGTGGGGCAGGTTTCCCACCCATGTACCTTTCATACTGTGAAAACCATCTGAGCGTGTTGACGGTTTACACCACACACTCTGTGCCTTCTCTGTTAATTATTCAGAGTTGTGTGTTGTGTTGCTTTAAGGAGGCCATCCATTAACAAAGTATTTCTTGGCAGCATAATGATATCAGAGCTCTCGATCTCCCCTGTATTGGGCCTGATGTGCTAGGGGCAAGGACACAGAGAGAGTGAAAGTGACCTGATTTATTCATAGTGCTTCATAACGTCAGTGCACGTGCTGAGAGGAGAAGAGGATTGCTAAGCAGACTTCCTTAAGACACACATTCCAGACTGTTATTGTCTGACCTGTGACCTCCCGGTTTTTAAAAATGATTAAAAATGCCCAAAGCTGTGGCTCCAGCATCTTTTCTCAGCCATGATTACAGTACACACATTTCGTTCAGTTGAAACAATAGATATTATATTTTAATTTCTAAATATATTCCAAACTGACAAAACCCTGATGGCACATTAAAACATCATGTCCGCCCATTGTGTAAATGGATTTTGTCCCAGTGGACTTTTAGCAGCATTACTTGGACTCTGGGATGCTGCAATTAATTATTGACTGTAATTAGCAATACACAAGCTAAAGGAGTATGGTTGGCCTGAGGCCTATTGTGCAACACAACACTTACTAGATTCATTTAGAACCTAGAATTCTCTTTCAGGGCCAACTTAAGTTGAGTCCTGTATAATTAAGTCGTTTCTCATATACACAGGTAGAGCATTTCTCTTGCCAAGCAAAATTCTGTTATAGCAGGAGTTAAACAAAAGGGAAATGTGAGCCTTGTGATTAACTTGAAAATAGGAGTATGAATGCAAAATAATTAGATGTTGTCGAGTATCATGGATTCTGTCACTAAAAATACCTGATTGTCAATTTGGACGTGAGCGTCATTTAATTAACAGGCGTTAGCAGGTAAAAGTGCACAATATATATCGTTTACTATAGTATTGTCAATGTTGTTTTGCCGATGTGCAGTTATCGAGTAGTTATACTGGAAAAGAAAAATGGAAGCCGCATTAACGGTAAATGGTAAATGCGCAAAAGTTCTCATTCGCCGAGTTCACAACAAACAGATCATAGATCGCATGCAGGAAACATGCAGGAACCTTTGCTCTCAGCACAGTGCCAGGATGATGACGATTTAGTGGTGACGTGCTCTACCTCACTTGGTCATAAGTTGTTCGGTTTTGACAAGACTGACGTAGATCAAAATGATGTTTTCTGCAAGATCTGCTGGAAAACTGTTGGCATGAAGAGCAAGTCAACGACCAATTAGCTCTTGCCTTTACAGTGTTTGAAAACGTCAAACAGCAGCGGCACTATGGGTCAGTAACATAGCAACATTGGGGTCAGGGTTAGGGTTAGGGTTGTCATGCTCTCCTGGATGACAAAGTTGAAAAATAACCATGCAAGCGGTGACTTCTGGTGAGTTTTGTGGAATGAAATGGACAATTTGACGCTTACCAATATGACAAAACAATCAACAGATTTCCACTACTTCAAGTGAGGTCATTTTTTGCAGCGGCAGTGCAAATCCAGCAGCAGTGCGCGGCATATAGGCTATATGCATATAGTATTTCCCCTGCGTATGTATAGTATATTTTCACCACATACAGTACATATAGGGGAAACATTGTGTCTGCTGCACAATTTACCTTAGAGCAGAGAATGTGAATGCTTACCCATTCAGTGTTTCTACATTGAAGTTTAACTGGGAGTCTCTTGAATGCTTAAAGACAAAGAAAATAAACAAGAGCTGTTTTTCTGAAAAAAATGGGTCCATCCATGTCCTGGTGAGCAAATAGAGTCTTAACAGTGATCTTTGAGAATAAATAAATAAATAAATCACATTTTCAAGGATGCCATCTGATTATCACCATCGGATAATTTTTTAAAAAACAATCGAGATTTTTACACCCCTACTAGCAGGCAAGGTGGTTCACACCCATGCCTCACAGCAGGATGATTCCCAGTTTGAATCCCAGATCAACCATGTGAGTTTGCATTTTCTCCATAGGTTTCCATGGGGGTTCTCCTGGATTCCTGTCTAAAACATGTTAATACCCCCTCCTTCCCATTATTGATGGATGAATGTGAGCAAACACAATTGTTGCTCAACAAAATTGGATTTTGGCAACAGAAACCATAAAGATTTTCATCAGACCTCAAAAGTCCAATGCTGTGATCAGATATTCTACATCAGCTATGACAGGCAAAACACGTTTTCTTGCAAGTCTAAATGTATAGGGAGAAAAAGGAATCAGTACGGCACTTGTTATCAGTAGCACTGATTTTCAGTGTCACTCAGCACTTGACACATGTACACTAAATAAACACTGAGCTCTCTGGTTTTCGTTTACTGTTTATATTGTGAAGATGGTATGAATATATCACACGCCTTTTAATGTGTACGTTTATGAATGGTGCAAACAACTGGCCTGTTTTTATTATACTGTCACTTGAGGTAACTGAAGTTTTGTGGGTCGATAAAAGGCCTGGCTCTCAGCCCCAGTCATCTGTGGAGTTAGCTGGATAGTAAACCAAAACACTTCTTTAGAAGATCAAATTCTTGGCCTTTTTGTTATGTCAGCCATGAGCTTTCCAGCTGTACCACAGCTGTGTGTGTGTGCCCGTGCGCACGTGTGTTTATCTCTGCCTCAACCATGTGTCGAGTTAAAGCAACAGTGTAGGTTTTTGAGGAAACTGAGTCAGTAATTGTCTGTGATAAAGAGACTGCAGTGATGTAACATCTCACATTCCTTCCATGCGTGTCTTTGAAAAGAGTGTTTCATTTCAAAAAACCCACACATTACACACCCAAATATACACTGGGGATTCAGCAGTACATAGTAGGGTCAAGAAACCTTGGCAGTCAGTCTTGGTACAGTGAGAAGAAATGTTCTCCCAATGAGGAAAACATAAAATCAAGTCCAGAAATCTGTTTTGTTTTGGGTTTTTTTTCAAAAACATGTCCTCTCAGGGTGAAAAAAGTGTGTGAAAATCAAATTCTAAAAAGATGAAAGTGGTACATTGGCCAAGTTGTTTCATGGTTCAGACAAAAGCTTAAGAGTAAACTGAAAAGAGCAAAGCACATGTCACAAAAGAGAAATTAATTTTAGATGCATCAGAAATTAAGAATTGGTGCAGAGTCCTCCCAGTAGACTGCCTGTTGCATCTCAGTGTTTGATTTGGTAGCATATATATGGTGCTGTGGTAAAGTACTTGACTTGATACTCCTATCATACATGACATATTTTAACTGAATAAGTTTTCAGTTAAGCCAGAATGTCAGATTTTCTTGTTTAAGAGGGAAGAAGATAAGTGTTTTAAACCCATACAAGCTAATGTTGAACCATCGTCATATCTAATGTACTGTTTGCATAGCAAGTCAAGTCAAGTAATCCATCATCCTCTTTTCTTCTGTCCTTCAGCCCTCCAGTGTTACTGTGACCGCTGCAGTGCCAATTCCAGCTGCACAACAGATGGCGTCTGTTACGTTGCCATCCGCAAACTGGACAACCGGCTTACCACCGAGCGGCGTCAGTGTGTAAATGAAAATGATTTGATTCCACGGGACCGGCCCTTCGTATGTGCACCATCCGTCAAACATGAGTCAGGCCTTTACCCAATGTGCTGCAACACGGACTACTGCAACAAAGAGCCCGACCTCGATATCATCCCTGGTAAGAACACAGTCCGACTTTTGTTTATTTGCTTTTTGTATTGATTCTATTGTGCACAGTGAGCAACAGCAACAGCCTCTAGGTACTTGTTTCAACAGATCACCTGAGATGAATTCTTGCTTCCTCTCTGAAGTAGCGTTTATCCTTAGCTGTATTCCTTAGATATTGAGTCATTCTCTCCTGTACAATGTCCATCCACTCAAAACAACACAACATTATCTTCTCAAGGTAGCATAAATCATAATTTGACAATTTGTTCTGCATTTTGTTCTGCATGTACTAAAACATTGAATATGCTATGTCCCTGTGTCTGGGAACTGAAACCGAGGATGGTGTGACATAGCATTATTGGCAGGGTACTGAGCAGTCTGATAAATTATGTAGGGTGAGAATGCTGTTTTAACATTTAATAATAATGCCACCAGCAGAAGACACTTTCTGATTTAAATGTTTAAGGTATTATTTTTAAAGTAAAATTGTATTGTATGTATTACATTTTTGAGCTCCGGAGCCTCATGATTCCAGAGATAATCTATATTCAGAGGTAAAGTAGTAAAAAAGTATAATTTATTTAATACAATCTCCACTGAAGCACCCTAGGTTTTCTTTGTGCTTGTCAGCTTTATTTCTGGGACTCTCAGCTTTTCTTGTACTGTGAAATCAATAGGTATAATAAAAGATTGAGCTGTTTTTTCATAAACCGTTTGTGTGTTTGAATATCTTTGCCCTAACAGTCTGAAACTGTTATTCAGACTAGTCGAGGAGCGGCAAAGACTCATCACACAGAATCTGTAAACAGAGCGTTGTTTTCCTTTACCATAAAGACCAGTATAAGAAGCTTATTGAAAGAAGAAGCAGCAAACTAAAATACAGGTATTGCAGTAAAGCCAAAGCTTTAATTTTAAGATTCAAATCATGCATAACTGCAGCAGAGTTTGATGGTCCAGTTGCCATGGTAATTTCTGGGCAAATTGCTGTTTGAATTAGTTTTTTGTTATATTATGAATCGCCACAAACATTCCAAATAGAATTAAGCAAACGTTTTCTGACATTATTCACCATTTAGCAGTCTAAACATGGTGATCATTTTGTGTGTCCTTTGTTTGTCATGTTACCATGACTGAGAGTGGAACAATGACACATGACTATATGACATGCATACAAATTATGACATTATGACAAAAAGTCACATGTCTGGAATCAAATTTATGAAGGAGCTAAATACATTCACAGAAACCTAAAATATTAAAAAGTCAAACATAACGAGACAGTGTTTTGCAATAAATGTAGCCTTTTGGTAATTTTAATTTATAGTCAACAGTCAATTCTTATTATGTAAGTCACACCGAAAACTACTTGAACTGCTGTGGACAGTGTAGATACACAACAGTCTGCAATGATTTTGCATAGGTTAGGCCATGTTACTGTGAAGAATGCTATATTGCCATGATTGCCAAACAAGCTGAAACAAATATTTTGAGTTGTGTTGTAGCCATCTAAAAACCCTCCACGCCCACACAGGTATTTACAGTTATTCTGGTTAGACCACACAGGTAGAAACAACTACTGACACCATGTAGTAAAGAGAATAATGACCATATTAAATCTAGTTAATAGAGGTAGGTGTGAATGTGTTTTATTATAGTTATTTTGATAAGGCTTTACTTTGATACCAATGGTTTGAACATTTACCTTTGATGGGTGATGTAAGGACAAGAGCCTAAATCAGTCAGTGAGTGTCCTTACTTCTGTAGAAAAACTGAAGAGTGTGTGTTTGTTATACTTGGGCCAATACGCCTCTCGTCCCAACAGATGGAACGTGCCCCCACACCACTCGGCCTGTTAGCTTCATAGCTCATGGCATAGCACTTCAGGCCTACCATACCAAGTATGCTATGTATTAACCGTCCCAGCAGTGTACTGGCTCATTGGACATCTGACATGTTGATAACAGTTTCTTCAGAGCCAGAAACACCCAGAGGCCATGTATGAAGTTTTCTGATCGGATCTGTGTTTGTCTTTCTGTCCTGCAGTCCCCACAGTAAAGCCTTCATCCCTGGGCCCCGTGGCTCTTGCTGCCGTGATTGCCGGCCCAGTGTGTGTGCTCTGCTTGCTCCTTGTAGTGGCCTTTTACGTTTGCCACAGCCACAGGGGCCTGGGAGCCGGGGGTGCCGGCGCCCACCATCATCACCATCACCGGGTCCCCAATGAAGAGGACCCCTCCATGGACCATCCATTTATCACAGTTGGAACAACACTGAAGGACCTCATCTATGATATGACCACGTCAGGCTCTGGGTCAGGTGAGCTAATGTTCCAGGACATTACTGGACAACTATTGAGATTGTGTCTTAGGCTGCATCTAACGTCTAATAAAACCCAGGCCGTAGAAAGAAGGGGCAGATGTGATGTGCTATAAAACAATATTGGTATATTGGTAACACATCTTATAGCACTTTAAAAAGCAACAGATTGTGGGAAAATGCAGAGAGGAAATTAACATCTTATCTGCACCTCTGCTGCTGTTGCTGAATGTGTCCAGTTGCTGAATGTGTCCAGTTGCTGAACTACAAATACTTTAGACAGAATGCTCAGCAGCCCACTCACTTAGTTCACTGGGAGGCTGATGCTTTTGCAGTAAATCAGAAGTAACAATTTGAGGCCGAATAACTCAGCTTTAGCTTGGAGTGTTCACACAGATGTGGCAATAAGACCCTGCACCTGCACACAAGTTAAAGTAGAGGTATGTTATAATGACTCGCTCACTCAGACTGCTTAAACAAACACACACACACACACACGCACTCACACTCACACACAGTGTTTGGCGCTGTTCCTTGTGTGAGCCATAAATTAGCGCCTCTCGGTAGAGACTGGCACCTACAACACACTGCCAAGGAAGGACTTGGATTCAGTCTTACTAGCTATTTACACCATATTGCAGAAATATTTGTGTGTGCTTGCGTGTGAGCGCGCATGCGTGCGTGCGCATGTGTGTATTACTTATGTTGTACGGTCCTAGATCGGTTTACACAGAACTATTATCTGGACGAGTAAGACTATTCCAGTATTTTCATTCATTCTTTGAATCAATTAAATTTTGTTGTTTTTATTTTATTATATGTAAAGGCGGGGGAAATTATTAGGATTCTATAAGTAATTAATTCTGGGAAAAGCATCTTCTAAAAGAGGAAGGTGGGAATATGGAGGAAGTAAATGAGGAAGTCTATGGATAAATGTCCAGGGCTTGAGCTGAAGGAGTTCCCATTCTACCAGGGCCATCGAAAACAGGACTCGGAAGGATGTAAATTTAAAGTAGAGAGAAACAGCATGGCAATGTTACCTTGGGTGATGAAAAGGAAATTAACTGTATACTGTGTGTTTCCAGGATGTGAGGAAATAACATTTCATGCTCTCTGTCCTTAACTACTTGCAACCGTATAACCTGAAAGGAGAATTCTGGTATTGCTACCAGATTTTCTTTTACTAAAAAACAAAAAGTTGCTTTCAACTTTGGCAGTATTTTTACTCAAATCTTTCTTTTCAGGACTGCCACTACTTGTCCAGAGGACCATCGCCAGGACCATCATCCTGCAGGAGAGCATTGGGAAAGGGCGTTTTGGAGAGGTGTGGAGGGGCAAATGGCGAGGTGAGGAGGTAGCTGTTAAGATCTTTTCCTCCCGTGAGGAGCGCTCCTGGTTCCGCGAGGCTGAGATCTACCAGACCGTGATGTTGCGACACGAGAACATTCTGGGCTTCATTGCTGCTGACAACAAAGGTAAGAAACATCCAGAATAGAGCTGAGAGGCTGGAAAAAGAGAGCATTGCATGTCAAGCTGTGGGTAAAAAGTTGAGGTTACCAAAGAGCATTGAAGAGTACCATAAAAATCTGATCAGCGTAAAGACCCCCCCACACACACTTACACACACACACACACACACACGCACATACACATTACTTATTTTAAAGTAGCACTTGCTCACAACATAATGGCATTCATGTTGCCAAAAATAACATGTATGACATGTAATGACATGTAAGGTTCTTCCTGGAAAATCACAGGGTCTTTAACTCATCCCCTTGCTCTTCCTGTGTTTGCATGTAGATAATGGGACATGGACTCAGCTGTGGCTGGTATCAGACTACCACGAACACGGTTCCCTGTTTGACTACCTGAACCGCTACACTGTCACTGTGGAGGGCATGATCAAACTGTCTCTGTCCACAGCCAGCGGCCTCGCTCACCTCCACATGGAGATAGTGGGCACGCAAGGTGAGAAACATACAGTCATATTTATCTCGGCAGACACACTGCATGTCTTCTCAGAAATCTTATTATAGACGTCTGTTTTCATTTTTCACAATTTATCATATCAGCAAGTTATCATGCTTTCCTTATTGATAATAACGGTTGACAATGACTGTCCTGTCTGAATTGCCCTGTTTAAATAACAGATTCTTACTTCCATTAAACAAAAAAAATTTAAAAGTCTTCATGAGAAATATTATCAAATGATGGAGAACAAATGTCTGTACTTGATTTGACCAACCAATTGCTTAATTCACCTCTTTATTCTAAAGAAAGCATAGCAAAACCGCTATTCATGCCAATTTTACTGTGTCCTGCTAATCTAAGGTGAAAACACATCTTTTTATAGTTTATAGTTTTTAAAATTGTGAGCTTGAGGGAGCACTGTGTGAACACTGACTGAGCTCCTGCACATAGATGCATTGCTTGTATGGTCCCGCGATTTGAAAATCACACATGTGAAAACCGCAATTTCAGTTCTCAAACAGTAAATTGTGCAGCTGTACCCAGAAATCACCAGATCAATCCCGCGAAGCAGCCTGCTGACGTCAGTTTTCAGGTAGACTCGGCACGCTTGGAACCACAGCCGAGTGGTTCCAAAGTTGGAACCGTTTTTGGACGCTGGTGCCCAGTGCAAAAGCTTGCAAAGTGTATCGTACCGCACCGCACTGAGGTGACGCTCGTGGAAAAGTGCCTTTTGTGTGTGAGCTCAGCCTTTACTGTTCATGGCCAAAAGACAAACCATATTACTTCTCCAGCGGCCACAGTCCTCAGCCATGTATGTAATTTAAACTTCTACTCTCTGGAAATTGCTTCTATGTTATCTATCCTCTCCAAGTGGCAGTAACTGACCGTTATGCGTTGTTAGAACGGTTAGGACATTTCACAGTTTAATGTAACAAGATGGCCGAGTTGGATTGGTTGTCTTTTCACGGTAAACTGTCTCCCTTCATTTTATTGTCTTCTTATTTGTCCCTAACTTTTATATTGTGAAATAGTTTAGGTGAGCACATACATAAAAGTGTGAGACTGTGAACCAGATTAACACACCTCATCTGCTTTTCTATTTCAGGAACTACAGATTTCTACTTTTTAAGATGCGTTTGAGTAATACACAAACTACGTATTAGCACTGATAATTGCACAATACTTTTTTTTCATGGTGAAACTGTAATGGGTCAGATTGCGTGAACAGAGAATAAGGTCTTAAATGTGTCTCTAACCACCAATGAATGTGGTTTTAATGATTGAAACTCAGGACATATTAAGGACATATTTTGTGTGTGTTTTCATACTGAAAGTAAAGCTGCACACTTGTGATTAACGCTCTCAGGACTGATGCTGGAGTGTCTGGTGGAGGGTTTAAAGAAACCCACAAGGCTTTCTGCCTTCTCTTCATTGTGTAGTATTTTCTTGCTTGTTTAAATTGGGCAAAATAAAATACAACACAATATTAATTGATGAAATATACAGGTAGTTATACTACATTTCATTTGGTAGAGGGCTTTCGTTGAATACATCACTCTGTGTTTCCAGGTAAACCAGCTATTGCTCACAGAGACCTTAAGTCAAAGAACATTTTAGTGAAGAAGAATGGGACCTGCTGCATAGCTGATTTGGGCCTTGCTGTCCGCCATGACTCAGCCACCGACACCATTGACATTGCGCCAAACCACAGAGTGGGAACCAAAAGGTAATCTTACCCTTTATAGTACAATTCTGATTTCTCCATCTTGTTCAGTTAGCTGAATTCCTATGGCTCACCCATTTTGATTCCATGGCCTATCTTTATAAAAGATTAACTTACCTCTGCTTTGTAGTGCAGGTCGATGTTGTGTTTTGTTGTCTCTGTGAGGGAGTGTTGCAGAGTCTCTCAGCATGATTCTGAACATCAAAACAAGTCAACAGAGTGAATTGGGACTGTAAATAAGGAGCAGGACCATTAGTGTGTCAGCAAATACTTCATCTTCAAGGGGTGCCTCTGTTTCAACTCTGAAGGTTATCAGGATTTCATCTCCATTTCAGATTAATCATTTTGTCATTTCTGGCCAGCCTGCCAGACTTCCAGGGCAACCGCAGGATAGCCTTGAGTATTTCTTGCGATTTTATCACAGAGCTAAAGGACATTTAGAATAAACAGTCAAAACGCCACATGGTAAATGTTTGGACTTGTTTGTAATGTTTACTTCAACAGGATATTGTAAAGGTACATTTTTATAATGCAGCACCCAAACAAGAGACTCGTCCTTGTACAGGTATTACGATGGTACTGCTGTGACAATAGAGCTAAAACTCTAATTATCACAGCTTGTCAAATGTCAGTATTTGCTCATTTTTCTATGTTATTTAGAAAGTTTTCAACTTTAAGACAGACTCAACTATTTAATAAACTAGTCCAAATGCCCAGTTATATAGCTCTATGATGCTTGTTCTTGTGAACCCATTACATTTTTTCATTGAAAGACACAAAAATCAATATGGCTTATGGTGTAGGAAAAAGTTAGTCCTAACCTGTCCAGACTTTTACCGTCCCTCGCTATACGTACTGCTTTTTTCCTATTATATAGACCTTTATTGCTGTAGGGTTGGAAAGAAAGCGGTGCACTGAGGCCAAAGTAGCTCACTACTCAAAAGTCTTACCCATCCTCTCTCTCGCTATATAGTGTAGCTTTTGCATTCCAGTATTTTTCATTCCCTTTTCTTTTTACACTGTTTATGTGTTCCTCCTGACTCCTCCTCTTTGTGGTGGTTTGATGCTGCGGGTGAATTTCATTGCCACTAAATGATTCAGTAAGTCTCTGGTCACTGGAGACAGAAGCTCTGGCCTTAGCTGAAATCTGTGTTACATACAGATCATCTGATTCTGCCAGTGTTTTTTAAACTTTCCATCATGATGCCAAAGCTTTTAGCGGTAAGTATCAGTACAGCCCAAAACCTACACTATGGTTGTACATGAAACTTTGGATGAATTGTTTTTGCATGTTGGTTTATTTAAAATTGCATTGTTTCATTAAGGCATCGGTTTTTATCACCCCGTTTTTCTCTCCTACTGTCTGAAAGTTTGGATCTTGAAGAGTAACTCACTGGTTCTGCTGTTTGTTCTGTTATACATTTGTATCCCATGGTATGTGCTATTTGTTAGATGTAGTTTGGGTGTGTTTTCTTTTTGTGCTGTATAGAACTCAGATTTTGCTTGGTTCTAGGGTTAGGGTTAGGCTAATCCTAACCCTAACCCTAACCCTAACCCTACTAGCAAATGGTGTCCCATGTAAACAAACTCCAATTTGATTTTGTGATTTATTTAACGTAAAATTAAATATTGAATGTATAGTTGAGCATTGAGAAAAAATAATTATTGACACACTTGAGATTTAGTAAAAGAACACAGTTCTTCAGAATAAAACCAAACATCTCTACATTGCTCTAAGAATTACCTTATACAATTAGCTCATTAATTAGCTTAAGTCCTGATCATATCTAACAGTCTTGATCAAAAGCCTCCAATTCGCTATCAGTGGCATTTACAAAGTAGTCAGCTTCCTTTTCATTTTTCTTTATTTTACTGCTTATCACTGATTCTCTGGATTCTTCCGGGTTTCTTAACAAACATCGATTAAGTTGTCAGCCTTTTCTGATTTGTGGAAAGCGGCTGCTGTTGGGTTGCGGAGGCCATCCATTTGTCATTTGTACACTAACCAGTTAACGAATTCAATTAAGTGCTGGCCTCGTATGTCCAGAGTGAGAGTTATTTCATTACACTGGTGAACCCATTTCATTACAGTTTGTCAGCTGTGTGTGTGCGAGTCTTCCCATCAGGAGCAATGTTTTTTTTTGATTGATTTATCAGATTTCAGTATTCACAGACTGAGTATATACACAACTGCAGCAAAACTATATACACAACTGTCTAATGGCACAGTTTGCAGCACTTTTTCTTCCTTGTTTTTTTTTTTTTGTCGGGGGGGCTCTAAGGCTCTTTTGTTCTCTCTCTGTACCCGGAGACAAAATATCAGATAGGCTTGTCCGAGGTTAACAAACATGCTTTATTATGCTTAAAGTAATCTGTCAATGGTACAAAAATAAAATAAAAATAACAATAGTCTAATTTATACACTGATACATAACATTTTAGAGATACCAATAAAATGTGTCTACTGTTTTACCATGTAAATGAACATTAAATTTGTAAGTTTGCACTAACCGGCATCATTCCAGCTGTTCTGCTCATTTCTATTGAATATTTGGTTTGCCAAAATTAAGCAGTAAGCTCATTAGCTGGAAGTTCATCCAGAATGGATTTGTCAATGGCCCGGATCATTGGTCAGAATGACAATAAAGCATAAATGTTAAAAGCTACATAAAAACGTTTGAGTGAAAAGACTTAAGTGTTTAGGCGTAGCTTAATGTAGACACTAATGAGACTGAACATCAGCAGTGAATAGTAGAGGCAGATGTTGCTTTTAAATGTAAATGTACTAATAAAATAATTAATTAATATGGAGTTCATTCATTGCAGATGTCATAATTTAATCTGTGCCCGAATTAAGAGTAGATGAATACAGAGAATACAAGCCACAAAAATGAGGAAACTCAAAACAGATCTTTAGAAAAATTGAATTTAGCCATATCAGAAAAAAATAACATATGTGTGTGTGTGCGTGTGCGTGTATGTGTGTGTATAAACTCCTTTACTTAAACATTTAAAAAGATTCAGTGTTACTCATCACACTGCTGCAGTCGTCACAGTGATTAGTGCTGTAGGGTTGATGTGGATGACGCAAGCAGGAATAGAAAAGGAGCGAGACATAGATGATGTGACATATACTGGCAGATCTAAATCATTCAGTGCTTACACGAGACACTATTAGTTTGATATATATATCAGTAAAACTGCATAAAGCATGATGTCAAGTAAAAGTACATACTGTATTTTTTAGATACAGTTAAATAATCAGGGAAAATTAAAAATTCGATAGCGTGTATAGCTCGTTGCGCTGGTAGTTTTACTTAATACTCTCCAAGTTAAGCATTCATATTGTATATGGCTATGATCAATTATAATGTAGTTATAAAATCTAGGGGTTCTGTGTCATCTGAATATTTTACTAGCCTGCTACATGTGGGGTACATTAGGTTAGTGTTCATTTTAAACCTTATATAATCAAATTCAAGCCCAATAAAAAATATGTTATGACACGTTTGTGTTGGTCTTTCTGCTTTTCCAGTTCTACACTGTTAATCCTATAACGCCCTACAACATGTCAGATCACCTTTTTAACAGCGTTCTCCTAACTGTTCAAATAGATGACAATCCATTATCTTTCCACTCAGGTATATGGCTCCAGAGGTCCTGGACGACTCCATAAACATGAAACACTTTGAGTCTTTTAAGCGAGCCGACATCTACGCCATGGGACTGGTCTTCTGGGAGATTGCCAGTCGCTGTTCAATGGGAGGTGAGGTTAAAGTGAGAGGATGAGGGAATAGGGGAGTCATTGAATGAGTGGGAAGGAAGTTGACAGATTAATGGAGCAAGTGATGGATGAATGGAGCTAGAGGAACAAAGTTAATTATGGTAATACAGACACGCCACTGTCTGCACCGTGGGAGGGATGGGGATGCATTTAGTCTGAGAAATGCATCGTGTAACCACCATAATTTAAGTCCAAAATCTTGCGTAATATATATTTTTCTGACAGGGATTCATGAGGACTACCAGCTGCCCTACTATGACCTCGTTCAGTCAGATCCATCAGTGGAGGAGATGAGGAAGGTGGTTTGTGAGCAGAAGCTTCGGCCCAACATTCCTAACCGCTGGCAGAGCTGTGAGGTAAGACACATGTTTCTGTATTTTACTTCAGCTCAGGTTACATTCAGAGTTTTTATATTATTGTCAGGTATTGTAATCAGCCAGCTTTGTTTTAGCTACTGTATTTAAATAATAAACTATGGAAGCAGCTGGCTGAGAACGTAGAGATGATATTCTAAGTGTGTCAAAGCCATAGACAAAGGCATGAAGATATCATTGGTCGGATTGGTCCAGTGATTTCTGGGTAGGGCTGCACAATTTATTTTTCGAGAATCGAAATCGCGATCTTCACAAACGGTTTTCAAATTGCGGGTATGTGCGATTTTATTAGGCAAATTATTAACATACACGTCATGTTACAGCTATTGTTCAGCTTGGAATAAAACAGAATTTAACACTGCTATATTAAATATCTGCCAGTGGCTGTGTGTATCTGGCCAATATCATTTATTTACTCTAATCACAATTTCTTTCACTCCATTAGACAGAGTTTGCTGTTGTTGTTGTTGATGTGTAACATGCAGTTTCCACACATACAGCCCCCCCCTTCCCCCGCTCCCTTGCTCATCTTTCAGGAAGCGGGTGAAGATTCCGCCCACGTAGTGACACTGCTCTAGGGTAATGGAAAACCAACCGTACTGTACCGTGCAGAATTGTACCATTCTGTACCGAGCTGAGCTGACGCTAATGGAAATGCAGACAAATATTAATCACAAATGAGTCCTTGACTCCATTTGCCCTGTGTCCACTTTTAATCCTTCAGGTTTGATACAAGCTGGTCTCTGAGTGGATTGGTATTTTTTTCTTTTCATAAAAGTGTGACCAGCTCCGATTTTTTCTGGATCAGCTCCACGCTGAGCCAAGGTCCCAATGACTGTATGATGTTGTAACTTGTTCTATGCTGAAGAAAGAAAAAGGTTTTCACAGTCTGATCAAGGAGCTTTGGCGGGGTGATGGATAAAAGCTTACTTCAGAGAAGATCAAGACCAATTTGACCATCTTACAAAAGTTTTCAAAAAAAAGCTTAGCATTTTTTTCAGCAGTGACATGACTTGTTCTGCATATGCACATAGGTCAAGGTAACAAAACCAACCAAATGTAACCAAAATATTAACTATCAAGCATTGAAGTGCAGATACTTTGTTATCATCTCATCATTTTCTTTTATGAATTTTTAAACAAAGTTCAGTGTAGTGTTAGTCATTGATAGGATATGAATGAATGGCTAACAGTGATCTGATGAAGTGCACAAGCAAGAATATGGCCCATGTCGAACTGCTGCTGTCAGTTTAGTTATTAATTGTTTTATCATGGTGTTATAGAGATGATAGAGTGGTGGTTCTCCCTCACTAAAATCTGCCAGCAGTTTAAAGGGATCAGTGAAATTTAGACCCATCATCAAGTACGCACAGAATTAACATTATGTACTGACAGCTGATGTGACCTAGCACCATCAACATCTGTGATTATAACTGGCAATAGTGACAGTCAGTAACCGCTTAAATCAGATACTGTGGCTGAATGGTTTTCACTTGTGCCAGACTATTAACTGTTACACGCCTTTTATTTGAGTCCAGATGCAGCTCAGTGATGTTAAGCAGTATGGGATCAGGTTTCACTGTTTGGTCTGGAGATAAACACAGGAATGTCTAGTTTGACTCACACAAAAACGCCACTCATATTTATGCAACAATGACTCATTGACTGTTATAATAATACCCACCTATCCAGACAGACAAACAGGTTCATTGGTTGAAACTGCAGACTCAAAAATGAGCTTGTAAACCCAGCTCAATCAGTTATTAGCAAAACTTTATGGCAGGTGTTGCACTTTATTTCTTTTGAATATCTGACAAAGTAGCAGAACCATGGAATTAGTCAGTCCTAACGTAAAATTTCCCCCTGTTATTTGTGCTCTGTTAATGTTATTTTGCAGCATATTGTTTGTTGCACTAAACGTAACCTTGTGCAAGAAACATGAGCCCAGTAAGCAATCAGTTACAGCAGAAATTCACAGGACATATAGTCCTGCAGTAATAGGCTTCCAAGAATAGAAATGTTCCACATTTTCCTGCCTTATAACAAGAAATAATTTCTTAACATGTAGGTTGCAGCTGTGTATTATATGCACCCACTAGACTTTGTGCTTGTTAACACACCCAGCATTTTGATTTGTCCAATATTGTTTGATTTAATATAATCTCATATCTTTATCAAATTGCTGTGAGTACAAAATAAATATGTGATCAAATCCATCCATTGTCTCAAAGGTACTGCAGCTGTATAGCTCAAATAGCTTCAGAGCAGCATCGGATGTGTCCCAGATTTAATCTACAGTCTGACAACAAGCCCAGATATGCAGCCAGAGTAATAAACAATTAGCCTCTGTGACAAGAGCAACTGTAACAGATGGCCTGGCTTTCCTAGAGCCCTGATCTCAATGTCCAGTCATCCTGAGATTACAGGAAGAGACGGAGACTTGATCAACAGAAGACACTTGAAACAACTGACCCCTTGAAAACTGTGTGAGAAGAACTTGTGCTGTTGGAAAGACAAAGTATTAACTTAAATGTTCACTGTTATTTGACAGCATGAGCATTCTCACTCTATTGAATTTTGCGTTCATTAAACCTCATGAAAAAATATTTCTGATATATACACTTATCATTTTCATAGTTGTTTTTTAAGAATGCACATACAGTACAGAAGATCACGATGGGGGGTTCTTGCTGTTCCTGGATAATTTTAAATTTCACTCTCTGCTATCATCTGATCTCAGTGCAACCTTCATGTGTTCTTGTGAAATTATGATCAAATGAGACTCAATAGAAGATCAGTCTGATGTTTATGTCTGTAGAAGATATGTCTGATGTTTATGTCTGTAGAAGATCTGATGTTCATAGACATAGACACATAGACACTACCCATGAGTGTAAGAAAGGTATTATGCTGTTGTGGTGTAAAACAAAATGACAAATTAAAGTAAATGTAGCAGTCTCTAAAAGCATTTGGATATGGGTGCATCCACGCATGCCTGCATGTGTGGTTGGCATCAGTCCACCTGGTGAATGGATGACTGGAATGTGTTGGCTGTCTTAATGGGCACTGTAGGAAGTTTCACAAATGAGGCACTAACCTCTCACCAGACAGACACAGTAAGAGACTGACAGAAACTGAGACACACACACAGACATGTTGACTCATACATACCAGATGCTGTTTACTGCCCCACCAAGGGAGATGTGAAGGAATTAGTGTAAACTCAGAATGCTACAGCCTTTTTCCTGTTTGCAGCAGTTGTTTGGAAGTTTCCACTTGAGTGAGACAAGGCGTTCCTTTCATAAAAATAAGGTTCAGCAATATTTTCCACCATAAACAAGATAGCAGCTTTAGTGTCAGTGGTGGCCAAGGAGTAAGGGTGAGGAATCAGTTAAGTACAGTGAAAACAGAAGGGATATGGGCTCACCGAGCAACTGTGTCACATGAGCATCTTAAAAAAAAAATTACATCTGTCCCATTTACTCACACTGCAGAGGGGAAGTGTATTACCCAAGACATCAGACTGTTCCGAATGACGATGTGATACAGTCATGTTACTTTTTGTCTCCTCTCTGGTCTGCAGGCACTGCGGGTGATGGCGAAGATAATGAGGGAGTGTTGGTACGCCAACGGTGCTGCCCGACTCACTGCGCTCCGAATCAAGAAAACCCTGTCTCAGCTCAGCCAACAAGAGGGAATCAAGATGTAGACCGCTACCAAACACACGCACCTCGGACTGGCACCCATTTCGTTAGCATTACAGCATTATTATCTTCAATCTTGTTCATTGATTGTCCATCCCCTTTATTCTAAAGGGAAGTGAAGAATTCTTCCCCTTCTCCTACGTTCTTCTTATCCCATTTCATTCATTGATAAACTGATGAATCCTGCACCTGAAACTCAGGAACCATCTCTGTATGTGTGTTGCACTGGGCAGACATACACACATGGATGGATGGATGGACAGATGAGTGGTTGATTCTGAAAGCAGATAAAAGAGGCATTAAAGGAAGGCTCCACTCATTATCCTCGATGTTAATTGACTATAGTCATCACACTACGCCTCTCAAAGACCTGTAAAGGCAACTGGTCCATCTCAGCTCTTGCCTTCGCCACTCATCAAAGACCCAGCCAAGAGCCCAGACCATGTTGGGTAAGCTAAGTCTAGACAGGGAGCTAGAAATCACGTGGGAGGCCTCTGAGCCTCCAGTGCCTCGCTCTTATCTCCTCACATCTTTATTATCATCTCCTCATTTCTACATTTGCAATTCAGCCTTTACTTCAAAGGGGAGAGCTACTCTTCAGTAGGGCTGCAAGTCACTCATTTTCATTGTAATTATTAATAAGTGATGAGGTATCTCAGTTTCCAGAATGTGAAAAATCAGAATAGCATTTTGTTTTTTAATCAATACAAATTGTTCTGTTGATGCATTGCCCCAACAATAGGAGACAATAACAAATGTAGTCAAACATAAGCTGCATTTCTACCACAGGGACTTTATCCCAAAACTGGGGACTTTTTCAGGAACTCTGTGTGTTTCAACTGCTGGGACCAGGGTCTAAATTAAGTTCCAGGTAAATCTCTTTACACCAAAAGAGGTCCCTGCTTGGACCTTCTAAAATTACAAGAACCATTCGGTTCGGGGTGCTGACTACACCTGGTTGTACTTGTTATATTTAAGCCAATCATCCTCCACTATAGCTCATAAAATCTGCTTATATTCAAGTAGAGCATTGCAGGTCTTTTGTGATGGGAGTCAGTGCACCATTATCTCCTCCATGTTTGTTGTTGTTGTGTTGCTCAGTGTTTAGTTACCATGACTATTTCATTTATACCCAACATAGTTTTATAATTGATATGAAATGTTCAATACTTCACATACTGATGTGAAAGGTTTGTTTCGCTCTGTTGGGTGTAGAGCTGCAGTTGTTTACACTGCTGTCGCTTGCTCTTTTACCATGTCTGTGGCTCTTCAAAAGCTTTATTGCCCTCTGCAGGTTAACAGAACTCTGTTTAAACACAGTAGACACTGTCTTCATGGTGGTGTCACCATGACACCACAGGCGGACCACAGCCTTGCTGTGTATTTGGTACGGATGATAGTTTACTGTTAACAAGATCCTTTGTAGTGTTTCCCTGGACTACTACTGCCATAGAATGAATTGTATTCATTTAATATGTACAGGATTCTGATAAGGGGGACATCACTGCTTATATCTTATGCCCCCCCCACCACCGGTTAGACTAGAGCAGAAAACCTTCTTGTGATTGCTGGTTGTTGCCTTGTCATCATGCTAATTTGCCTAATCTGCATTGGTTTTAGATGGCTGTTGAAACATAGGCAAATTATGGTCTGAAGGAACCTTTAAGTTATTAGACACTCAAAGTGGTTCCAGGTACTTCTTGGTTTAAACACACCTATATGTAACAGAACAGAAGTAACAGAATGAAAGCTTTGAAAAGTTACACCATGGACAACAAGCTTACTTCAGAGAAGATCAAGACCAATTTGACCTTCTTACAAAAGTTTTACAAAAGCTGAGCATTTTTTCAGCAGTGACATGACTTGTTCTGCATATGCAAATAGGTCAAGGTAACAAAACCAACCAAATGTAACCAAAATATTAGCTATCAAGCATTGAGGTGCAGATACTTTATTATCACATCTTCTTTTATGAATTTTTATTAAAAAAGTTTAGTGTTAGTCATTGATAGGATATGAATGAATGGCTAACAGTGATCTGAATTGCTAACAGTGATCTGGTTGAGTGTTTGAGAGAGTACACCATTCAGCAGTTTCTGACGTGACATTATTTGCAGCTCTACTCCTGAGTCAATTTACAGTAGCAGTAGGAGACTGAAGCGAGGAGCTGGGGGGTCATTGGACAGTATTTAAGTTGCCCTGCGGGCTTCACACAAACATCAGCTTCTTCTAGTTGAGTTGTGAGCAGAATCTCTCATCTCTGCAACGTTTTTGCACCTGTTTTTCATTTGTTACTGTTGTATTTCCCCACCTCCCATCATGTTTTCATGTTGTCAGGGAGGTGGACAGGTCAGTTTAATTTATTGTTTGTTTTTGTTGTTTTGGGTTTTTTTTTTTTTTTTTGGTGGCACGGGATCCATTTTGCAAAACTAAACTGGACATGATGACCTCATTAATTTTTGGCGAACATGCTGCAACATATGCAACATACAGTAGATATATGTTTCTATTTTCTACACTCTGGTAACTACAACAACAGTCAGCTGCCACCATGCCTTCCAAGCCTGCTGTTACCAGACAGTGCCAGTGCTTTAAAAACCCAACTCCTCTCATGTCGGCTGGAGTGACTGCTGTCAGGTGTATGCAGCTCTGTGCGTGTGTGTCAGAGAAGGCCTGCGAGCGCCCTGCCGAGCAAACAGCAAGCTCGTACTATGCACACCCAGCAAGTAGGGATAAAGCATAAAGGGACACAATGCACACTGCAGCACCCACAACCTGGCCGACTTCCTGGTGCCATTTCGTCAGCCTCCCCAGAACACCTGACCACCTCAGCAACAACTCATTGTACAGCTTCTCCTCTCAACGGACTGAGCCTGAGTCTCTCTGAGCTACACCACCTCAAATTGTATTTAGTCTGAGAAAAAAAAAAACTTGTTGAGCTGATGGTTGCATTCAAAAAAAGAGACACAAGGACTTGTAAGCATTATTGTTGTTGCCCTATAAATGTAAACTCTTGGATTTCGTATTTTTTTGTTCTGCCATGTTTGACCGTGCAGCAGCAGCAGCAGCAGCGCGACTCAACCTTTCAAGTGTTTTCTTCTCTATACGATAATCAACAAAACATCAGTGAGGTACATTCATTTAAATATAGCAAATGGATATTTACTAAGCCATAGATTTTCCAGGTTGTTTATCTTTTTTTTCTTTTTTGTGGCAAGTTCTTTTTCTACTAGAATGTAAATTTATGAAAAACAAAAGACAACAAAAAAACAAATGTGTAAAATGGACACTTTTGTCATTTCAGCTTTGCAAGCCTTAAGGGACCAACGGAAACAAGTCAGGATCTGCTCTTAATTGCCCCCCCCCCCCTTTTCCCCCTCTTTGTTTTTTAAATATAGAAATACACATCATATAAATCATTATATATATATATATATATATATATATATGTGTGTGTGATTTCTATGATAAATTTAGTGTCATGACTTTATCTAATGGACAAAAATATATTATGTAGCACATGATTATCAGTTTGTTTCAGTTGAGTTTTTATCCTGTTACCAAAATTGCCATGCATGTAAACCTGTTCTATCTTTTCTCCACATTTGTCTGTCGGTTTTCTGTGAAAAGCATTTTTTTCTTTTCACAGTACACAGGGCAAAATGGAATACAGAATTCGATACAGTTTAAATGCACAAAGTTTTAAAATGGGCAATGATTAATATGTCCAGTAAATTAAATCTGCCAGACAGTGCTATACTCACTCAGATCCCACAGTCAGTTAATTGT
This sequence comes from Trinectes maculatus, assembly GCA_016785345.1. Lineage (NCBI taxonomy): Eukaryota > Metazoa > Chordata > Actinopteri > Pleuronectiformes > Achiridae > Trinectes > Trinectes maculatus. Next base: position 235,509 of record JAFBJQ010000997.1, read on the forward strand.
TCAGCAATAAGTGCACTTCTGAACCACTGCAGAGTTTACCTGTGTGGCAATTTGGATGTCTGACTCTGTCTGTTTACGTTGTTATATTCTTACATAATGGATACATCATCTGTTGATGTTCTGCTTTGGAGTTGTCCACCTCGCTTTCTAAGTGGAGGTGAGAGCTGCCGTTGGGTGTAATCATCCTCAGATTGCCTAAATCAGATCATTGTGTGCTCTGACACAAATCCAGCGTGTGGTCGGCAGTTTTGGTTGCGGACTTGCTGGAGTGAGGAGGTGCGGGGGTCCACATGCTGCTGTCCTCTAAGTGTAGATCACTTCAGTCTGTTGCTGAAGAAAGGGAAGTTGCAGCCTCAGTGGTGTATGGTTGACAACCACTGTTCCAGTCTGTCAGTGAGGTTTGAAGTAGCCTGATTCCCACACAATTGGATATTATATTTAGAGATGGAAGCCCTCAGCAGAGATGTCTTTGCTTTCAGAGGAGAGTAAATTTTTCTGAAAATCCTTTTTAAGATTCTGCTGAAAAGTGCTTTTTCTCCTCAAAGCCTTCTGGTGACGGCTTTTACAGCACCTGATCATGCAATTAAAGATCAAGCCATCGTTTGTCAAAATTAAAAACTAAAGATGTAACGATATCCAAATATTTAATTCTCAGACTCAGAGTTCCCAGTCGGCAGGTTTTATTTACTGGTTGACACTGATGGTAATAAAACAAGCCCAAACTTTGTCAGTTAGAATAGGTAACAGAATATAACTTGAGTGTTCAGATTCAGAACAATCTGCAGTCACGTGTTTGATCTCCATCAGCAGACAAAGCTCAGTCAGACCTGGTGGAAAGGTTTATTACATTAATGTCAAATGTGCAGCGTTGATTTTTTTTTTATCAATCCCCTCAAGGAAATGGTAACCTCAGCATGGCAGAGGTTGAGGAGGGACCATTATTAAAAGAGCTCAGAATAATGTAGCATTTTACCATTTAAATGCAACAGCTAACTGGATCTGCTGATGGAGTCTGGAAGTGAGGCTCTGACTGGAGATTCATATTAAGACTATAAAATAAAATACTGTTACATTTCTAAAGAAAAAGACAAATAAAGCTCAAATAAGCTGGACGAACATACCCCTTAGCCTTTGTGATATAGCCATATCTGTGAATATTATGTCATCAGTTGCAACTGGCTGAGCTCAGTAATCCCCCTGTGTTCTTTGAAAAAACTGCGACTTAGATGAAAAGGATAGTTTGACAAAAAAGCGGTTAAGGTGCGATAGTAGACACTCATTGTTGTGAATGAAGAATTCTTACATACATGTAGAAGTGGCCAACGGTGACATTAAGCTTTGTAAATATCTTGTGGAGAAAACAACAGAAGAATGCTATCCTGGTATTTGAAGAATGTGGATATTGCTGCTATGTTAAAAATTGAGAAAGGATGACTATGCTGAATTTAATGATTCATGTGTAAACTAATGGGCCAGCTGGGTCTTGCCAGGGAAAACCAGGGCCAAGTAATTCATCTTTCTAAGCCATGTGGGTATGGGTGGCATGGTGGGTGGGTGGGCTGGTCTGAGGCTGGTGTTGATAGAGGAAAAATTTAAATTTCAATGTTTTAGTATCCCTTTAAGTAAGCCCTGGCTAGTCCTACTGGGCCTTTGAGTGCGGCAGAGACTGTACAGTATGTGTATTCCATTAGCAGTGTCATTCTCTGGGACATCAGCAACAACAAAAGCTCAACTCAACAGCACCTCTGGTTTGCCTCAAAGAGGACAACCTTCATTCTGTCTTAAAGTCACCAGCAGCCTTGTACTTTCTTTTCTTTTCAAAACCCAAGCTGACTTAACTGTAAAAAGATGTTTGCAGCCAACCGTTTCGTCTTTATACAGCAGTATTTTTTTCTCCTTGATTCTTGCCTTTCTCTTTTGTCATTCCATGTCCTCTAAATGTCAGATTTCTCAGAGCTACAGGGGCCACTCTTCACTGCAGTGGCTTCGCTTTCTTTCTCTAATGGCTCAAGCAGTGCATCACATGAAAGGGGATAACAGCTCACGCTTGCAGAAGCTCTTGCCACAGGTTTGCCCATTAGCTGTACTCAAGATGGGTGGTGACTGATTTAAAAAGAGCTTGTCACACTGTCAGTTTTTGGAACGTTACAAAATGTTTGTTTATGAAAGCCCTTTGTTTTAAACATCCCGTCTGTAAGGTTTCATATTTTATTTCCATACAATACAGTATTATATTTTATCTCCATGACACATGAAATCTCCCATACTCCCATAATAGTCTAACAAAAAAGCTGGCACAGCAGCAATTTTCTCCAAGTCAGAACCTGGTGCTTGCATCGACTGCAACTGAACAAGTAACAGTGAAGTCAGGCATCTAGATGGGTTTGGGTCATGTTAGTTAAGGCTAATGTAGCTTCTAGCCGCAAGATGACAACCATAACCCACAGATAGGCTTCACGTTCAGAGAGTTGAAGTGGGCTGCATCTAACAGTGTTTGTACATTTGTGTAACCACCAGACTGACCAACGCAAACGTTATCGTTATGCCCTAACACTTGTCGTATCTATGAAGGCAGCGCTCACACGCCATATGAAATTACTCAGAGTGCTTTAGCGTTCATATGCTGTTGAACATAATTTTGTAAAAAAAAAATGTTTGTTTGTTGCGGCAATCGTTCCGGAAATCCTCGGCCGTTCAATCTTAATTCTGTATTCGTTTGGGTTTGACCAAAAAAAACAAAAAAACTTTGAATTGTATTTTTTTTTTTTTTTTTGGCATTTCGATCACTTTTTTTTATTATTGAGAAAAGAAAAGCCCGCTGTACCTCCTCTTTGAGAACCATACCTTGCCTTGTCTCTGTAGCTCAGACTGAAGTGGGGGGGTGGGGGCTGTACACTGCTGATGCAGCCACTGTGCCATTTCAAACCTCAGTTCACTGGTCAACACAGAAGAAGGTTATGAATGTGAGCAGCAATATGACTGAGCCGTTTAGTGACTCAAACCTGTTCTGTAGCTCTGGTCAAATATGCACGCTTTTCATGCTACACTTGAAAGTCTTGTACGCTACAAAACAAGAGGTCTCTTCTGCTCTGTGTGTGTTGATGGAGGGGCCCGAAACAGGGAGCTAACGCAAACTATGCCAGCAGCGCAACAGCGTCGAACCACGCACTGAGAAATTTCCACAGCTGTGAATGTATTAGACCTCTCAGAGTCAACAACCAGTCTGAGCACAACCCGCATAGCTCAACCCAAAGGTCGTGGCAGCAACTTTGTGAGCACTGCAACTATCCACCACACGGGTCTGTTTCTGTCTCTCTGTCTGTCTCTCGCTCTCTCTCTCGTTATGCAAAGTTGGGGCAACCATGTCCGCCACTGAGTCCCGCTAGATCACACAGGTTCAATGGCCTTTCTATGCCAGTATGATCCACACACTGTGATAAGGTCCGTGTCGGGGGTCAAAGATGGAGACGCGCTCCCTGCACGGTGTCACTCTGTTGTCTCGGTGACGCACTCTGCTGGAGCGTCTGCAGAGGATGAAAGCCAGGGACGGTGTTAAGGTTGATGTGATGTGATGTGATGAAGAGTGGTTTGGGTCACTAAAGGGCTCGCTCTGTGCTCAGCTACGACGTTTTCTTTTCCAGTACAATGCTGCAGTGAGGCCTTTGTGGCAACAGGGGCGGCAGAAAGCTTTATCATGTTTTATTTGGTGCCTAGGTTTTGACAAGACTTCTTTTACGTTTCACCTCGAATGACAAGACTGCATGTGATTGTTCCTGCATCGGTATCTGCATTACCTGCTTTATATATGTCATCCAAGAGCTGAGAAGATCTTTAAAAGAGCATAATTAACATATTAAAAAGGTCACTTAATCGAAAAGAAAATACCTCCTTTTGAAGACCAATGTGTTTTACCTCACTGTATATGTATATGTATATATATATATAGAGAAATTCTTGATTTGTTTACTCCAAGTTTGCAATTTATCTTTTTTGTTTCTATGAAATGCTTAAAAAAAGTTGAAGAGAATAATTTGTTTTTCTTTTCAATGGTACTTTTTTTGTCAAATGGCATTGTATTGTGTTTGTGTTGTGCCCGAGCAGTAGACTATTCCTATTTTACCATGCTCTGTATATGACCGGTTGGTTGTGTTCTGCCTGAGCTGTACAGTCAAAGCGCTTTACAAATGTCCAAGCCCCCTTCTGAGCTCTGTTTAAAAAAAAAAAACAACAACAAAAAACGCCTTGTTCAATATATGCTTTTGTTTTAACGAAAAAAAAATGGGAAAAAGAGAAGAAGTGGAGGTGGAGGAGGCCGGAAGAGAGGGAACGGACTGTACACACCTACAGCGGAAAGCCCCTCAGCAACTGTTGGACCCTCCTCACCTCACGACCCTCTTGGATTTCTAAACATATTATGATCTTGACTTTTTTATATAGTGAGTACAGATGAATGAGAGATCAGCATAGGAACTAGAGGATTGACACTTATGTTAACTTCTAACATAGCTGGAGTAGAAAATGGTGTGAATAAAGACAAAGTTTCTCTACAACTCTTTGTGTATTTATTGTTGTTTGCTGCTGGGAAGTTAAAAGAATAGGGATGATTGAACTAAGATACTGTGTAATGTGTCGTACTGATTGAGTACAGGTAAAAGCAGTGTGTTTTGGTGTCCTGGCTCTGTCTCGTCACTCCCTGTGAAGCACACTGAGCAGCAGATTGGAGCGGTGAGAGTGATCAATACAAATCCTCCATGTGGAATGTGGAGTCCAGAGCCTGTGAGTGGGGGCTGAGCACTGAGCAGAGGAGAATGTGTGTTTAACAGCGTCACAGCAGCAGGAGTCCTCCAGCATCAGCGGAGGAGCAGGTGTGGACAGTATGAGCCGGTCTGTGAGGGACAACACACTTTGATTGGAGGAGAAACCTATCAGTTAGAGTTTGAAAGTACGGTTTACACAGTTGTGTATTTGCAGTTTATTTTATATTTGGGGATACTATAAGACAGGCAATATTTTTGCAGTTTTTTTTTCCTTTTATAGCATTTTAGTAGAACCTGGGGACAAAATGTAGTATTGTGATGTTTGAGTGTGGGTGTGAGCAGATGGAGCACAGGCAGCGATCCAAGCATGGATCCATGCCGACTGTGGTGAACATCATGGACGATGCCAGTCACCCTGTGCACACCGTCATCTGTAGCCAGAGGAGCCGGTTCAGTGACGGACTGCTCCTCATGCAGTCAGCTCCTCACCAAACGACTTAAGAACTCCTTTGTCCCGCATGCCATCAGACTATAACTCCTCTCTCGAGCAACAGTAGTTTTTTAGCAGTAGTTTTGCAGTGCAATATAATTTAATAGATATATTGTATCAGTATATTCAATACAGCACACTTCATGATCATACAGCACACCTTGATTGACTTGCTTTTCTATTGTCTTGTCTTATTTTTCTTCACTTGTTTTTTTTTTATTGTATTGATGGTGCAGGAAATCTGTCTGTCTGCCGGTGTGTCTGATGTCCTGTGACTGAACTCCCTCGTTGTGTATTATCTGTGTATAATCCACTGATCCTCGCTCATCATGAGTATGATGCCTGAAAGCCAGAACTTTATCCCTCTATCGATTCCTGTGTCACCGACTGACCTGCCAGCTCTCGTTTTAGTACCAGGTCTGATTCAGATACCGCACGGTATGTGATGCACAAAGCAAGTCTGCTGGCTTTTATCTCGTGCACACACACACACACACACACACACACACACTCACTCATTACCTTGATCTTCACTGACGAGGACGCGGTTAAACGTCAAGTCTAGTTTCATCTCCGTCTTGTCTTGCTCCATTTGAACTCCTGCTTTATTTATTTATGTTTTTTTAATGTTTACCTTCCCGTGTCTTTTTCTGCCCAGCTTCTTTTATTTATCATACTGCAACAGACACACACCTTAATGTGTTGCCACCCCGACACACACTCTGTGTGGTGGAGTCAATGTGTTGAGTTAATAGAACAGTCTGGATCCTTCTGCTGCTGGAAAACAAATACTGAGAGGTTCAATGAAAAATAATTTTTTTTTTTTATTATATTATTTTTTTATTAAGGTATGTTTCAGGACGCAGGACAGTGGTTAATGACTGAGAGCTGTAGACAGAGCAGATAGACAGTTGGAGACAGTCAGCGGCTGCAGCCAGAGGGAAGACTGACATGAATGAAGTGCACTGAATGTAAATACACAATGCTGAATCAGGTCTCTCCATGGGCCAGTGAATAGATCGTTCCTATTCACATCGATAATGGGCCATTTAGAGGAACACAAGGACACAAGGCAGTCTTTCAGTCAGACAGAGGAGCTCAAGTGTTCCTTGAAAGTTTATATGGTACAAGCCAGGAAAATCACAATAAAGCAAGAAAAGGAATAGGAGTTTGCTTCCAGGTAAAGCACTTATGTGTAGGAGCCACCCTCCTCACAGCCCTCCTCCCTCCTCTGTCTTGTCCTGAGTGTGTGTCACGGCTGGAGCTCAGGCACTGGGAACCAAAGATCAATGACAAAATGAGTGCATCGATGCAGCGAGCTGCTGCTGCAGCAGCCTCATGCTCTGCAGTGCTGTGGTGCCATGTTCTGTCTCAGGATATAGCTCAGGACTGCAGGAGCCTCAGAGTAAGTCACAGCGGACCCCGAGGACGGCGTCATATAGATATACTGTATATATCAAATATACAGTACATATTCTGCAGGGTGTGTGTGGTGCCGCAGAGGCTGCACAGATTTCCCAGGAGTCACTGCTGCAGCAGGTTTCTTCGTGTGATGTGGACCACACCATAATGTGCACTTATGTGTCCTTGTGTGTGCATGTGTCTGAAAAAAAAAGTGTGATGTTGTTCCTCCATCACCCCTTGATAATAATAAAGCAGCCATTTCCAGCTCCTTTCACAGTGCACCGGCTGCGGCAACGCCCATAAATCACACACAAATGGTCTGATGAGAGCTCAGTCACTTAAATGCATCCTCCTGCAGATCCACTGCCGTTCCTGTGTACTGTTAATGGTGGCATTCCACCTACACTGCACTGCAACGATAAATCCGCCTGAGGGAGGGAACGTGGACTTTGGTAAGTTGTCTGTGAAGCACAGCGTAGTAATGTCTTTTCCTCAGTCTAAGAATAGCGTGACAGGTTCTCTGCAGATCAACAGTGATGTATGGATGTTGGCCGGCGACTGGGTGCAGCATCCATCAGGAAGCTGAGGAGCTCGGTCCGGACATCTCTCTGCAGCAGTTATAAAACATAAACCAATCAGCCTCCACATTACACACACACACACACTATATATATATATATATATATATATATACATATACATACATATATACATATATATATATATATATATACGCACGCACACACACACACATCTTTTGTCTACTGGATTCCTCTCGCGTCAGCAGGGTACCTGGAAACCTCTGCTGTGGATGACCTGCTCTGAATTCTGACCATATAATTCACAGTATAAGCTCCGGCTTCACGTTCCAGGCTGATGCTCTGTGGAGATTGGTTCAATGTGGGTTCATTGCAGTAAGAGAAAAGACCACTAGGGGGATATTGTTGCCCATTACAACTGCAGCAGCACTGCTACAGTGTTTAATGACCACGCTGTGAAGACGACTACATGACCACACATGAAAGCTTGTTTTTTTTGTGTGTACAACAATATCTAGTGTAAATATGTGATGATTATAGTAAATGTGTTCATGGTTTTAGCTTTTGCATGTGACACATCTGCACAGCCGAGCCTCAGTCCTGACACATTGCATTGTGCTTCTGTCAGACACTGCTATACTGCTGCTTTTTTTTTCTTTATCCTTATGTACATGCTGAAAAACAGGACTGAGACATCAGGACTCAACATGATCCATGCTGGGGGAATGATGTAAGTAAATTAATTTTCACAATCACTTTATTGGGCCTGGTCCACTTTGTAGGAAATAAATGTAGGTTCAGACATAATGCGGGCTGAGGTTAATGTTGGTGCTCGTCACGGTTACAAAAAGCCGTAAGGAAATATATGTAAGTCAGTGTGGTGTTTGACGAGTATGTGTGCACTCGTGCAGCCTTTAGACAGCAGCTCCTTACACATGACTGTGAATGAATGTGATCATGTGACAGCAGAGGTCAGTCACATGAATAAGGTCTTGGTGCAGCAGCAGTTCTGCACCTCATTGGGTTTCGCAGATTTTCCATCTTCAGCATATAATATTTCATCATCAGTGAAAAAACATTAATGTTAGTGCATTTCTTATTGTCACCAACAGAGGTCATAGACAGATTACAGTTGTCTGATATTCTTTTGTATGAGGATGATGAAAACCATGCTGGTACTATAAAGAATGTTGCCTGAAGATGTTGTTGATCAGAATAGACAACAGTGGTACACAGATGTGTTTGATTATGTGCAATGTTATCATCGATTTTCAGAAGTGAGGCAACTGAGTCACATTTTCAATGGTATTTTATTATGTAAATGTATGTACATGAACAATCAGGTAATTAAATATCTCTGTGTTTGTGTATGTACGCACATGTATTTGTATATGTACTATGTCTAAACTCATGAAGATTGAGTCAGTTTGATAAATTATGCATTGACCAGTTCCTTTCGGTGTCTATCCCAGATCAGTCTGTCGGAGTTGGTTCCTTTGTCTACGGGAAAATCGCCATCACCATGGTTACTACTGACCAATCAGATCGCTGATAGTCACTGATATTTTCTTGGATAAATAGAGTTTTACTGATCCAGACTTTCCTGTTTTTAAAATAGAGTTTTTGAAGAAATGGGGGGGGGGGGGGGGGGGTTATAGGGGGGGGGGGGGGTTATCACACTAAACGATTTGACTCAGCGATGACACCATCATAAGCTATTATGATAAATGTAATAGAACTTTGAAGTACAGGACCTTGCATAGGATTTGGGGAAAATAATACCAGACATATCCCTTAA
>JAFBJQ010000997.1:244509-277325 GCA_016785345.1 Trinectes maculatus
AACTCTCCACTCGACACAGCTATTATTTTCAGTTCTGTGTGCAGGTTGGTTTTTACTTGTCAGTCTGCCATTGTTTTGTAAAGCGGAGTTCATTAGGAACTGGCAGGCGGGGATCATTATCCCCAGCAGGAGTGCAGAGGAGTGCAGCCCATCAGACCAGGTAGCAACTCTAACTCTAACCACACACATAAGTGAAGTGAACTGTGAAGGAATAGTCTCTACACGGAGACTAATAAGAGAGAAATTGGGCGGAGGACACCTTCTCCGGGTTACGAAGAACAACAAAGCTATATTCGTCATTGTCGCAGTACACTATACAACCAAATCTGGTCTCTGCTTTTATACCGTCACACACACAGAGCAGTGGGCAGCCATGCAAGGCACTCCAGGAGTAATTGGGGGTTAAGGGCCTTACTCAAAGGCCCATAGTGGTGCTGAGTGGGTTTTGAACCAGCGACCTTGAGGACCTCTTTGTTATGGTTCTGTTTGTTTCTTTGTTTACAGGGTTATGTTGTTTCTGCTCTTTTTCTGCTCTGGATGCTTTCATATGCAGTTGCTTGCTAACGTGTTCACCATAACAGCTCTATAATGTCATCATTTGTTGAGTCTGTGATTTTAAAACAGCAACACTTTGATTCCTGATGCACTCCACATTTATACACAAATGCACACACATATACAAACAAAAATGTAAATGCTACATGTGCATGTATGTGTCACACATAGTGCGCCAGACACACTGAAGCGAGGTAATGAGCAATCAGAAGCTGCACTGTAGTTCTGCTGAACCTTTCCCCTACTGCTAGTGCAGAAACAGCTCATAAATATCATCTCTGCTTGAGAAATCTTTGTGATAACCAAAATACAACTCAGTTTAAACACCCAGCCATGGAAAAAGCTGAGTGTGCAGTTCTGGCTGCCTCCCTGCAGAAGCTGCTCATTGTTATGGAAATGAGAAGCAAATGGGTTTGTCATTGGCAGAGAAGCTCAGATGAGAATGGATCATCTGTCCCCGGGCGTCCTGAGAGGACCTGGGCTACTGAAAATGTGATAACTCAGAATGTCAATAATGTCACATATGTCACTCTCAATGACTCGTCACAATACGTCTCCCTGCAACCAGGGATGATTCCCACATGTGTTTATCTTAGCTTAGCAGCGAGACAGGACATATAATGGGGCTGACTTGCATAGAGTACATGGTGTTTATTTGGCATGTAAAGAACTGATTGAATGTTGTAGACTACAAAAAAGGAGGGGTAATTTGGGTTGAAGATGGATGACTAACCTACCAGTCACTATAGTCACCTTCAGTTTATCTGCCTCCTGGGAACTGAGGAGCAATGGAGCATCCATTTGTTTCCCCCTCTATTTATAGCATGGTTTGATTCTTCCATATAGTCTCCTTACATATGCCTCTTCCTTAACTGAATCTTTTTGATTTTTTTATTTAGAGCTAGGTAAAGAAGATGGTTTTCGCCCCCCTGCTGCTCTGATAGACCCCATTAGAGACTGATGCACGTGATCAGACTCAGTCAGGCATACAGTATGGTATTATCGCTGCCGATGCAAATGAATATGGAATGCATCAGAATATCATTACTGCCCTTCATGATTTCATCAGAAAACAGCGGGGGGGCATTCAGAAGGGCATGACTGGGCTGTTTATAGGACATGGTGAAAGGCTGTATTCATCATTAGCACTGAACCATATTAATTGCTCAACCAGCAGATGTTTCAGAGATGTGATGTTTTCCCCATAGTCCACATCATCAAGCTCCTTGGGCGAAATGCACTTCATTATCCTCATTTCTGAGCTTCTAATGAAATACATGTAAATACATGTTCTTGAATGTTAATAGACAGTATTGTGACAAGATGTTGCACTTTGCACCCTTAACATTTGTCCTAACCGCAAATGTTATTTTTTTTAGTCACTCACATGATTTTTGTAAAAACTTAATAAGAAGAAGGTAAATTGACGCCAGACTTTTTGACAGCTGTTGTGTGCATCACCAGTTGAAATTTAATCAATTTAAGCTGGGAATTAAAACTCTTTAATTGTGCAGAGATTCTGAATGAACATAGACATCTGTTCATATGATTTTTCAAAAGTAGATTTTTAAGTAAATTGAAGAGTCAATGGATGCTATTTATAGTGTTTCTAAGGACAAGCTGACCTGGGGCTTGAAAAAAATAATCACTGAAAGCTTAAATAACCGTAATTATTTCTTTTTATGTAAAACAAACCAGAAAAAGGGCAGAAATGACCCACAGGGCAGCAGAGGCTTTAATCTTTATCCGACTTATGTAGATAAGGCCCAGTTGTGGAGCAGATTCATTTGCAGCTTGTTCATTTCCTCTGATGGAGCGAGGCACGGCGGAAACTGACCAGATGAGACTGTGAAAGCATCTCAGGTCAGACACACACACACACACACGCAGGGTGAGGGAAACTGTTGAATCACATGCCATTAGTGGTCTGATCTCACCAATTTGTTATGGTGGCCATGCAGGCCGTTTGGAGGAAGGGCATCAGGCAAGTGTTGATAGACAGAACTCCTGACAATGAGATGGAGGTAGGATGTGAGCCTTTGGGAAGCTGATGGGGGGATGAAGCGGTGGAGGAAAAGCAGGATGATGCAGAGGGAAGCAGGTGGAGGAAGGGACAGTGGTGGGGGGTAATGGGTGTGTGTGTGTGTGTGTGGGGGGGGTGATTTGTTTGTTAATCCCGGCAGCACTGCATCACACACAAACACCATCTGCCACCATTCACATTTGGAGTCAGCTGCCTGGGCTGAGCGGGTACTGGTCATTACAGGAGCGCAGAGGGTGGGTAGGGGAGGTGTGTGTGTGTGTGTGTGTGTGAGAGAGAGAGAGGAGGGGGGGTGCAGCAGTTGATGGCTCGGTGCGCTCAGCACCAGAGGACGCAGAGGACGCAGAGACAGACGGAGACACGCGGTTAATGCTGGGACACATGGCTGCCTGCGCGCGCTGACTGCGCCTTCCACTCCCCATTCACCGGGAAACAGACACCGGAGGGGCTGGACTCTGGGATGGTGAGGGGTGGGGGTGGAGGGGGGGTGGTGCTGCCGGAGGCTGCCGCATCCACCATCCACCATCCGGGATCCGGCAACCGAACAAGCCGCCAAGCGAGTGGGGAGCGTCGGATAGCCTGCTCATCATCCTGCCTCCCGGTAAGTCCCCATCCAGCCTCCACCTGCCATCACCTGCCACCACCTCCACTAACCGCAGCTCCTGCTGCTGATGGAGAGACGGGGTTTCTCTCTCTGGTTTCACTGAGGCCATCTGATCAGCAGCTCGTTCACCACTCACTTTAGATTCTGTACCAGGAGCGATCAAAGCAAAGAGGATGCTGATGGTTCAGCAGTTTCTCATGGTTTACATCTGTTACTTTACATTTCATCAATGAAACACTGTCAGGGCCTATTGCTAACCTATAGAAACCTTAGCACAGTCAAGGTGACATCCATATTATCTTCTCTTTTTTTTTTTACCTTGGCTGCTAAACTTAATGTCTCAGTCTTGATCCATGTGGCTGATGTTTTTTTTTTTTGTGTGTGTGTGTGTTTATATTGTGAAAGTTCAGTCTTGGAAAACTTTTTCCTTCATTTCATTCCCCGTGACGTAGGCCCAGCTGGTCTAATGTGTGAACCCCAGCCTAAACCATGAAGTAATAATAAGACCTGGATGAGAGCGACATCATAAACATGATGATGTTACTGGATCAGAATCTATATTTGAAAGAGAGGAATTACAGTCAAAATATAGGAGGCATGTTGTCGTTATTGTAAAAGCATGTTGTTGTGCTTATTTAACGCACAGAAATAGACTTTAATAGCTTTCATTTTCAATCTTTAATTTTAATTTAAAGGTAAGTATTTTAGATTTAATGTTGAAAACACGTATAAATATATTTTAAGATTAGTATTACAATTTAACATTTTATAATTTCGTGTCACCTGGTTGAAGTGAAACATAAAAGAAATATCTGAAAGTGTGTTTGGTTATTTCGCTTCGCTCCAGTCTGCCTGAGGGTTTTTGTCCCTGCCGAGCCGCCGTAGCCATGGGAGACAACATGTCAAAGCGACTGAAGCTAATCTCGGTTACGGAGGCAGAGATGGAGGAGCGCTCTTTTTCAAACCCGTACCCGGACTGGGACCAAGAAGTCCTCACTACCAACTCCGGAGCAGACGGAGATTACAATGACCCATTTGATGCTGAAGGGAAGGTGAGACGTGTTTTTATTTAGAAGCATTTTTATTTAAAATAGCGTCTGGTGGCGTGCTAACAGAAACTGCAGCTAGCTTGTTTCAGAGCTGCACCTGTGTCGTACTTTCCTAAACTGACCTTATTGTGACGATTTAGACATCAGTAATGTAACACGACACAGTTTATTATTAGTCACTGTTGACAATGACTGTAAATGTGCAAATGTAAAATGTTAAAATCTTGTGAACCACAGCTCTTGTTGGAAATGTCAATATCAGTCCTGCAGTAAGTTTCTGTGGATACTGTTTAATTTAAATTATTGTTGAATTTAATGTCTTTTCAGCTACTTCAGATGTGCTTGTGCAGCAATATCACAGTGTCCCTTTTGCCTTTTAATATCACGGTGCAAATCATATCTATAATGTTATCCACTCTTTAAGTGCTGAGTGGAGTTAGGGAGGCAGCTGCATTGAGAACCAAATCATGGAAAAAAGATGGCAAACTAAGTAACAATTAGGGATTAGATGTTCAGAGAGTGCTATTCCATTAGAAACGCCTTTAAATGCACAGGAGAACGAATATGCTGTGGATTATAATCCTGATAACATTTTAGAATTGATAGTGTATGGATATTGCCATCATCCCTCCAGTCTTCAAAAGGATCTGTAACCAAATACACCCTGAGATTACAAACATAAATTCATGTAGTGAGATTCAGATGTTCAGGTTTTGTCCAACTAACAGATCTGAAAAGAAAAAAAACAGAACATTTCCCTCTGCATACTGTTACAGCTGGATAGATATTCACATCCTGGTACTTTGATTGCTTTCAAAGAGGAGATTAAAGTGGAATTGTCTCAGCTTCACTTTAAATCATGTTGAGGTTTTAAGCAATCACATATAAGGAGACAGAAGTGCATGATTAGTGGAGGCCGGATCTGGTCTGGCTGCAAGAATGGACGATGGTTACGTTCAATAAGTGTCTGTATTAGACAGTGCTTTGTTAAAACAGACAGATGTGTTGGTGAATTTGGTGCCAATAAGACAATGAAATGGGATCCAGGTTGCAGGCCAAAGATGGTAGAATTCACTTGGCTTTGGTTACAATATTCACTATCTTAAAAGCAGAAATGCAGCATTCATGTTAAAAAATAAAAATGTGCCCTTAAATGTATTTAATAGGTCAGTGCAGTGGCTTTTTGCAGTTTTGCTGCATTGTACTGCCTTTTATCTTTGGCAGGATGACGTTGGTTGTTTTGACACTCCCATTGTGCCAGTGCAGCATTCTCGTTTAAATAAAACCAAAACCTGTGTTTTTTCACACATTGCTCATGTGTGTATATATATGAGGGTTTTATTTTCAGTGATATCACTTGTGAGTTTGTGAGAATTACAAAACTGCCACTGTGTTTGTGGTTCCAGCCAGTATTTGAGCACTACGTAAGTGCGGAACAGAACAAATTGTGTATTGTATGAGCTGTGTGTAACAATGTGTCATATAGGGGCTGTAGTTAGAGCTGAAGGGTTTTAGGTTTGTGTGTAGGATTTTCAGTTGTGCTCTCTGATTCTTGTTTTTTCTGAACAGCCCATTGTTATGCTGAACATTACGTTTATTCTCTTTGCAACTCCAACATTTCAACATTGATCCTGTCCTGCCTGGATCACTGCAGCAGTAAGTCAGTCCGGAGTGAACAGAAAGGCTTGGTCATAATCCTCCCTGTCTGAGTACTGAGGGCACACTTTGGTCAGGCTCTCTCGGCTTTAGCCTCAAGGACTCTCTGTTCTGTTTGGCCTGTGCTGAGGAAAACAAACTGGCAGGCTGACAGAAAACTAATTTTGAGCAGGCTTGAGCTGTATGTTTATTGATGTTTGTGTTTCCTGGAGAATTACAATACAAAATGATCTGGATTAGTGTTAATTGTGGTGACATATAGCTGATATAAAAAGACATCAAGTGTCTTTGTAAGTTCTTGTGTCACCATGTGGCACTTGGACACCTTTCGTGCACCATTAGTCTCTCTACTGGAGAGACCTACACTGTTCTGAACTTTTGTTCTTGTGACTGTATGAATGCATCCATGCAAACTAACCTATTCTCTAATTGCTGTATGCTCATTTATCAGGCCAGTGTTTGGCGTAAATAGACGTTTGGGACCAACAAATACGTCCTGTATTACTTGTGTTCTTAGGTTCCCATAGGTGTTTGGTGGCTTGCGAGAGGCACACATTAAGACCTCTGTAGATGCGTTGATGCAGAAAGCTCATCCGCCCTACTTGTTATACACCTTATAGTAAATGTAAATAGGGCCCATAGGGAATGAATTGACCAGCCGCTTAAGTGTTGTCTGACCTTTGCGGTTAGGTCTGTAAAGGGTAAATGGAGCCTTGTAGAAAATAATCTTATTAACATCGGCACGTTTCCTGAAATAAATTCTAATTATAAAGAGTTTGGGTTATATGCCTTACCATATTTTATGGTACATAACAGAGACACATCTTCAGGCTTGCATTAGAATTAGAAAGGCAGATGTAGTTCTGCAGCTCAGTTAGTGAGGGTTGGAATTCCTATTTTTAAATTAAAACGTTCCTTTTTATGACTTATCTGATTGAGTCATTAGTAACATTTTGGGGAGAGAGGAGTTTAATGTGTTCTGGTGTCTTGTGTGTTGGCTCTCTGGATACTTTTTTAAAGTTTTGGGAAATTTGATCAGCAAAAATAATTAATGCACATTTCCCTACACCACTGATGTGAATGTATGTGAAGAGGAGATGGTGATTCCTGATAAACTTGATGGAGAATTTGTGACACACTTCCTTAAACATGTCACAGTTACAGTCATTTAATCATCAAATTGCTAAACAATTTCTTGTTTTCTTCTGTGATACTGCTTTTTTCTAGTTTATATCATTTCCCATGAATAACCCAGACAGTCTATGCCATGGGCTAAAAGAAGGTGACATAGCCCACATTTGTGTCCATTGGGAAATCACAGTAATCGACCTTCAACAACCACACCCTCTTGTCTGCTGCCGTATAGACTTAGATTCTTATGGGCTGTTTGTCTCATGATATTATATATAGGGATGGTTATTGATAAGATTTTATTGATAACAATGCCATTATCAATTCCACTTATCCATCCGAATCGTAATCAGTTCCCTTTTCGATTCCTCCTGTGAATTTTCTGTGTGCAAAAAGTAGTCTTTACAGGTTTTCTGTGTTAACAACATTTTATTGAATTTATAAGTAAATAAATATGAAATTGGTCACTGGAGCCTAGATCTCTGGACATAAATAATGTTATTGTTTTGTAACCAAAGACATTAATATTGTTTTATTATGAACCTTAACCTACTGGAATGCTGGCTCCACCACCAC
The DNA here is from genome assembly GCA_016785345.1 of Trinectes maculatus. Classification (NCBI taxonomy): domain Eukaryota; kingdom Metazoa; phylum Chordata; class Actinopteri; order Pleuronectiformes; family Achiridae; genus Trinectes; species Trinectes maculatus. Next base: position 252,122 of record JAFBJQ010000997.1, read on the forward strand.
TGAGAAAGAGTGCTAACCTTTCACAATAAATTTAGTTACTGCATGATGACATTCATCTATCATGTCCTGTGACAATTTGCCTTTTGTGACACGTGTGAATGGGGTCTGCTGGCTAAACGGAGGGGAAAGGGGGCTTGGCTGTGGAGCTGGGAATGCAACACTGCAAGCAACAGAGGTACCTGGTCCACCACTAATATCGTCTAAAATGGATCAAATGACAGAATATGTGTCTAGCATTTGTTTCATGTACATCAAATAATGTTACAGAATCTGTTGAAAGCGCTGTGCTAATATTAACAGGAAAGAAAAGAAACAAAACTTCTGCTCATCAGCTTTACTCTGCAGCGAAGTAGCAGTGTTTGCACTTGTCCAAATTTTGTTGAACACATGACACTCTTGGTATTTAACCGCTGGCATCAACAAATGTTTTAACATGTTGGTGGTGTTGCCACCCTTGCATGATAAAACGGCCACACATTGGTCTATGTGTGGGTAAACCCTGAAAGTGAATCCAAGCTTTCGAACGCTTCAATCGCTCAGCCATTGTCTTGGACATCTGCTGCTGACCGGTGAGCATGATTGACGTGTGGCACGTCACTTGACATCGACATTAGGTCCAGCTGCTCCGGCGTAACGTTAAGAATCGATAAGGGAATTGTTAAGCATAAAGGCTAACGATGTTGATGGATCGAACCATTTTTTATCGATGCTTAACAGGAACCGTTTATCGATACCCATCCCTATTGATATGTGATATGAAGATAACACCCTGGGCTGTAGAGGCTGCACTTGATGGTCCTAGTGATGATTGAGTTGGCTGCTTAGTCTAAATTTGCCCTCTGTCTTCCTCAGGTAAATGCAGCCTTCCAGAAGAAGGTCCAGAGTAAAATCAAAGACCTCCTCCAGCAGATGGAGGAGGGTCTGAAGACTGCAGACCCCCATGATTTCTCCACCTACACAGGATGGACAGGTCTGTGACGGGCCAGCAGTTATTCCATTTGTTCCAGATTCCATCCTTGCACTGATACCCAGTACACACTTTAGCTGTTGCTTTTACAGTTTATCTGTTCTCCTCACTACAGGGATTGCCCTGCTTTATCTGCAGCTGCACCGGGTGTCCCAGGAGGCCTCACACCTGCAGAGGGCACTGGACTACGTGAAGAGGACAATGAGGATCTTGAATGGACGCAAAGTGACGTTCCTGTGTGGCGATGCAGGGCCACTGGCAGTGGGTGCAGTGGTCCACCACAAACTCAGCAACACTGCTGACAGTAAAGACTGTCTCTCTAGGTAAGCAGCGTCGATGGATGAAGGGTTGCTGTGACTGTTGCTGCACACGTGGCAACAAATTCTTCTGAGGTAAATGGTGTAATAAAAAAAAATGGCGCGTGTTTATAGTTATGATAGAAGTAGTCACTCACTGCACTAACCTCTTTTAATAGTTTGCTGCTCAATAACACAGACGAAGTAGACCTGTCAGATTCTGGATCCACACACAATACTTTCTTATACATTCTTGTTGTTTATTGAATGGCAACCACAACTATATCTGTGATTTGAAATCCATCCCCTGAGCCTGTGTGCTTCTGTCAGACTCCTACAGCTGCAGCGGTCGGTGCTGATTCCAGACTCTGAGACGCCAGATGAGCTGCTTTACGGCCGCGCAGGCTACCTGTATGCTCTGCTGTACGTTAACAAAGAGATAGGAGCTGATACAGTGGATGAGGCTACCATTACAAAGGTGGGAATACTGAAGTAAACGCTAACGACCATCACTCCTTCACTCTCTCACTCACTGACCGATCACTGTTTGGGTTTAGTTTGAGGCAAGCAGCTAAATGCCAGATACAATTAATGTAGTAAATGATCTCTGAGTGAACATCTAGAGACAGAGTTAGACAGCCTGCATTAACCCTGCACTCATTCCTGCTTCAGCCCTTCAACATTAATGATAGTCCGATAACAGTAACACTAACATTACAGTCACATCCATAGCTCTTTATTATGTTACATTGGTTGAGGGTTTTCTATATCATCAGAACTATTTCACTGTGTAAAAAATTAAGTTGTGTAACTAATGAGCCTTGTAAAAAATTGGCACATAGTGAACACAAGAAGCATGATCCTTGCTGTACATTATTTCCCTTTGCTTGATAATAATTTGCACCATTGATATGGAAATGGTGCCACAGAAGACAAAAATTGTCTTCTTATGTTTCATTCCTCCACACATAAATGGCTGACATTTTCAGTGCTGTGATGTATGTACTAGTGACAGCTGGCCTGTATGTTTGTTTCATCAATAATTACAAAAATGCACACTGCAGCACACCAGCAGTGTATAATCTCTGAAGCCAATGTAACATTATCAGTGTCAGTGAACTGGGACTCTGATGTAAATGTAACTTTTGTATCAGTATGAAAGGATAAATCTTCTCTCTCTCTTCACTGAAATGTAGCTGACATTTCAGCTTTGTCTTCCTGTTTAAGCGAGAGCCAGATCATTTATATCCATCTTTTTAATTAAGTGACAATTATTTTTTATTTTGAATTGTTGTGTTTCACAGTAGTTAATCACTTCAGACAAAGATAAAGGGGCTGAAAATGCATGCACGCATGCACGCACACACACACACCCACACACACACACACACACACACACACACAAAGGGACACGGTCTGAAGTGCTAAAAGGGTAGGGAGTAGCGGTGGGTTCACAGATGCTACTACTGTCCTCTAATGAAGGCTGACAGTGTAAGAGAGACTCTGGAGCTTGAAAGCTCTGGTTCCCTGCAGCTTTGCAGTTTTTTTCATTTTTACCATCATTTGTCCTCACATACCTAACACCAGCTCACACACAGCATAGCAGCACTAAGGGCTATGCCCCTGACTTTGCTCCAGGGTGGTGCTTCATCCTCTTTCTCTCACCTCCTGGTGTCTTTCTCTCTACACTGTGACTAATTTTATTTTCCACAATGTCACATTTTGTCTCTTTTCTTTCTCCTACAGTTTGGGGTAATGTGTTGTTACTGTGGTGTTTCTGCTGGGGCTGGTTATGAGTAATAGTTTTCTTTCTCTGACTGACAGCTTGCGGCGTATGCAGTGCTGAACAGGAAGTTTATGCTTTTCTACCAGCAGACTGTCAGCTGTTTAGATTATGTCCGAATACAGTTCAGTATCTCTGGTTTGAGACAGCACTACAATATAAGGAAAATAAACGGACAGTACATAGTATGTCTTCAACAGTATGTCTTTAACAGCTCATACCAAATGTCATTCCTCTATCATCATGTTAGTATACAGTCTTCTGTGTTCTGATGTTTTATAGAAAGTTACCACATCATTAGAGGTAATTGTTAATTGTGCTGGTCCCCCTGCTAGCATAATATAAATATATAATGACACATAATAAGATAATATTATATAATACATAATAATATAGTTAATATAATGGTTGTAATGTTGTGTTGAGTGAGGTGTTGAATCCGAGTCCTGCAACTCAGGAGAATGTTCCACGATCAGCTGCCACCACAGTTGATGGTCCGCGAAGTGGCTGCACTTGGTTGTGCAACAATGGAGCACAAGGACTCCGGAGAAAAACTGCTTATTTTATTCAACATATGCACAGTGTGTGCTCCAAGCTGAAAACACTGATTGTTTAATATTTTGTTGGAAACACATGATGTTGTTAATTGATACCAGTATACTGGTAAACCGATGAACTCTAAACATACAGGAGTTCACATAGCAGCAGGCTTCTCTCCAGGCTCGAGCTGCTGCTTGTGTCAGCTCATACTGACATGTGACTTTCCTGCCCTCACTGCAGAGTAGTGCTATTTTTTCAATTTAGTCTCAGTCTTATGTCAGAGACCCTTATTAGTGGTAGGGATGGGTATTGAAAACCGGTTCCTGTTCGATTCTATCGATTCTTAACATTACCGTGGAGCGGCTGGACCTTACATCGACGTACACTGACTTAGAAGCTCAAGTTGCCGTACACGTTGAAACTGCATGTCACACATCAAATAGCAGCAAACTCTGTCTAATGGAGAGAACTAAATAGTGATTATAGTAAAATAAATGATATTGAGCAGATATACACTGCCTCTGGCAGATATTTAATAGAGCAGTGTTAAATTCAGTTTTATTCCAAGCTGAACAAAAGCTGTGCATGCGCGTGTGCATGCGCATGTGCATGTGTGTGTCGGTGGAGGAGGAGTTGGAGAGAGAGCATACATTTTCACATTTTATATTTAATAATACATATTTAATAAAATCTCTTGGCAACACACAAAAAACCTCCTGGTAGGTTGACTCCTTCTTGCTGTAGCTTTATTGTTCTTACCAGGCTGCTGCTGCTGTTGCTGTAGTACTGTTTCATTATCCTTGGGGACAGAATAAACTGCTGACTCTGGACTGATGGAATAGAATACATTGATCAGCATCCCTGTGTATTACCATTTTGTTTGCTGGAGCAGAAATAATTAAAAAAAAACTAAAAGCTAAACTTAATAATTTCAGAATAATCTGATCCGAAATTATTGCTGTTTCCTCTCTCACTAAATTACAATAATATTACTACACACACACACACACACACACACACACACACACACACACACACACGCACACACACACACACAAACAAACAACCCTTTACCCTCCAGCCTTGGAGCCTTCTATAGCAAGAACATTTGTCCTTTTAGCCAGTGAAATTTGATTTCGTTTTGTTGAAAGTATGAAAGAACATTGGTTCTCCATGGAGAAATGTTTTAAATGTGCAGGGTTTTTTATCCAGTGTCAGAAAGATGAGATAACAAAATCTACCACATATAAAGTTAAACTTTAATGAAACTTACATTTGGTATTAATGAATGAATGAATGGTCTTCAGATTAAGCACATGCAATGAAACCTGAGCCCATACAGAATATTCATGATGCCACTCTTCCATCTTCAGGTGGTGACGGCCATCGTGGAATCGGGGAAAAACATGTCAGCAGAGCAGAAGAAGACGGATCGCTGTCCCCTGCTATATGAATGGCACAAGAAGCAGTACATCGGGGCTGCCCATGGCCTGGCTGGAATCTTTTACATACTAATGCAGGTAATAGATGCATTGAATGAATAAACTGGCAGGTAGAAGGATGGTTTCTGCTGAGATTTAGCTTCATTGTTGTGGAAAGATCCATCATTTGGGTTAGATTGTTGGACTCAAGTAGGAAGTGAAGCATGTAACATATATCAGTGTGTCAGTGGTTTAATGTCAGTGTATTGTCTGTTGTTTGGAGAGTGGTGGTGTCCTGGGCAGAGTGCCAGTGGTTCTACAGCCAGACATCAGTACAGCGTTGTTGGCTGATTAGCTCGGTCTGTTCTTTTGGAAGATTCAAGCTGATGTCATTAGATGTCAATAGGAATACCTGATCACGGACAGAGTCTCGGACAGTAAAATGAACAAATCTTTTTGAGTCATTTCGTTCATTTTAACTAGTGCTGTGCTGTAGCCTTCTTGTGGGCGTTGTAAAAAATAAGATCGTGGATCTCAGACACTGAAGGCAACATGGTTTTGCTTCAGTTGACAAAGTGTAATACACAAAAGCAATTCAAACCATGTGAAAAGACACAGCACAACAGCCTACTTTGACTAGGTAGCGGTCATGTGACAGAAGAACACAGCTGTGTGTACTGGTTGGCACACAATCCGAGCTGCCTGTCACGTGACAAGTGAATGAAACCCACCATTTTGAGTCGTGAATGAATCAGTTCCGTTTCATGTCCTGATTGCTCTTAGGCCCCCAAATTAACGAATCATTCACTGAGATGACTCGTTTGTGTGGCTTCACCAGCTTTACCTCCATGTTTATTTTGCTGGAGCAGGGAGAATGTCTGTAAATGCTTTTGTTTTTTCCATGTGAAAATGTAGAGTTAGTAAGTAGATATCAAACTCACCTCTGTCTTTGTCTCTGAAGCCAGGGGCAAATGTTCATCAAGACATGCTGTCAGAGTTGGTTCGCCCCAGCATCGACTATGTCCGCCACAAGAGGTTCCGGTCAGGGAACTTCCCATCATCCCTGAGCAATGAGAGTGATCGGCTGGTTCACTGGTGCCACGGAGCGCCTGGTGTCATCCATATGCTCATCATGGCTTATAAGGTAAGACTGTTATTGCAGTATCCGACCTGACTAGTCAGTGCCCATGTTAAGTACATGAACAATACTGACACCTTATGGCTTTCCTGTACACTGCATGGACAATACTTACATATAACAATATATTAAGCGTGTCGTATATATTTTTTATACAGTTATAATTTTTTGATATACACAAATAATGTTTTCAGTGACGAAAGTGTGAACAGGACATGTTAATGGTAGAATGTGAGTGCACCAAGTCTTTCATTTCAATATCTAGGCTGTCCATACACACATAATGCAGTCATGCATCGAAGGCTAATGACTTCTTTTTGTGCAATTAGGGAGCAGCTTGGTAGCTAATGTGCAGCTATTCTGGAATCCCCACCCCTCATTAATGCACACACTGGCACCACACAGAGGAATCACAATGGGATACTAAATTGTTTATCAGTGTCTCACTAAGAACAGAGCAAAGACCAAATCTGCCATTTGTTGTCACAGGAGGAGAATTTTAGTGGCTGCACTGTTTTTCATCAGTGGAAATTTTCAGGTTTCACAAAATATGAGCATACATTCAAAATCACATAAGCGAGGTATGTGTGTGTGTCTGTGTAATGACAAAATGTTTTTCATGAATATATAATTCTCTGTGTAGGTGTTTAAAGAGGAGAAGTACTTGAAAGAAGCTGCAGAATGTGCTGAAGTGATCTGGCAGCGGGGCCTGCTTAGAAAAGGTTACGGTATCTGCCACGGCACTGCTGGCAACGGCTACGCCTTCCTGTCTCTATACAAGCTCACCCAGGATAAGAAATACCTGTACAGGGCCTGCAAGGTAAGACAAAGGAGACCATTCAGCCTCTGTAGAAAAAAAACAAAAAACAAAAACGTCTGAATTCTGACTCACACTTTAATTCTGAATGTGTGAATGTGTGTAAATTGTATGTGTACTGCATAAAAGAAATGGGGTACGATGGAGTTTATTAATGTTGTGCACAGTAGGGTTGGTTGTTGTAAGATATTAACACATTTGCATCCTTTATTCCATCTTAATATAAGAGGATGATCTGCTTTCAGAAACTAACAAACAAAGAAAAATAGATGGAAAGCTCCAACAGTACGTTTTTAGATCTCAGGAACTACTGCATCAAATTCAGGAACACAACAGTATTATCAGTGCTGTGCTAATGTCTTTAGTAATCTTAAGACCATTGTGTTTTACCTTAATATCAGCTGTTGGGGTTATTGTTTGAGTTATTGAGGTTGCGAATAGCAGAGGAATCGCGGCTTCACTGTATCACTTTTTTTTAAAATTATTTAATTCTCTATCGCAGAGTTTTCGTTATATCGCAGGATTTTAAATCGAAATAAAGTACAGTATGTACACAAATTTCATCAGTGGATGAATACCGTACTATACACAATGGAAACGCAGCACTGTACGCCACCACCGCTTTCGAAAGTTTGCCAACGTGAGATTGTACATGGCACATTATTGGCTGATGGAATGGAAGGCGACTGACCACAGCACTGTGTTCTGTATCCTCCTCCATATGAAGTGTTTATACAAGTGTGGTAAAGGTTGATATGAGAGTGGGAAAGGTTTATAGGAGTGTGGGAAGGGTTTATAAAGCCTTAAAATATATGTAAATAAAATAAATATAACGCAGCTACTTCGCAGATTTTTGTATCCACCGCGATAGGTGAGGTACAGCTTTAAGTCATCAGTTAAAGAACTTATTTTCCACTAAATGTGTTTCCCTCCGCTCAAATTAAATTAAGTCATTGTTTGATACACTGTTCATTTTCTAAAGCACATAAAAATAGATGTGTATAAATATATATGTTTTTACCTTTCTCCAGTTTGCTGAGTGGTGTTTGGATTATGGCACCCACGGCTGTCGCATCCCAGACAGACCCTACTCTCTTTTTGAAGGTAACAAACATTTTTTATTCAGTTATCCACCACATTGACTAAATCCTGCTGTGTCATTTGTCCTCTCTTCATCAGACCCCCATCTTTTAAATCAGTGTATCCATAGGCCTATAATTGGTGTTGTTGACATTTAGTCTGCTGTTCAGTGAAATCTAAAAACTTAAACAGTATGCATTGACTGATATGTTTCTCCTCCTCAGGTATGGCAGGCACCATCTACTACCTTTCAGAGATGGCAAACCCTGAAGAATCCTGTTTCCCTGCCTTTGAATTTTGACCTGGCTGTTGATTAAACTGAGGATGGTGAATGAGGGACAGGACAGACTGTTTTGGAAGCCAACTCCATGTTTTTATTGGTCAAGGATACGTGTGTGGTTCAGCCTTCACCCACAGTCATCAGTGATTTGTGACCAAAGTTGACTGAAGCCATAAAGATATAGGGAAGATTATTCCTGGACAAAACTAGAGGTTAAAAGCCTTAGTTCCAGTGAAAATAAAACAAGGCGATGGACTGTAGAGAAGAGTGTTGGATGGATGTTTGTCTTCGTCAGGAAGGTCATTTGCTTCCCGTTGCAACCGGTGGGTCCTTCGCTTCTTAGGTTCCCTGTCATCCTCCTGCAGTGAATGGTGTTAGGATTGCTGTCAGTATTCCCAGTTGACATGGACAGAGAAAATGCCCTTAACCCCGAGGCTTTAATACTGTAGCACCCAGGCCAAGAAAGTGTGAGTAAGCGTGTGTGTGTGTGTGAAATGGAAGTTGTTTTGGTATTTCTCTGCATGCTCACTGTAAATGTCTTCTGGTGCCTCATATCCTCTATTAATGTAGTGATTTCCTCTCCCTGCATTTGTAGCTGTGCTGTTGCAGTTCTGGGTCACAGATTGGGGAAAAGGCTTCTCTCTCGTCTGTATTCTTTTTTTTTTTTGCCAAGTCAAAACTGCCTGTGTATTGCAATTGTACAATGACCACGACATCATGCATAATTTATGCAAAAGGAAGAAAGTCAATTAGTAACCCTCAGTTTACAGTAGCTGATACTGACACAGATTCCCACTAGCTATTTCCTGACCAGGTGGTCCATCAGCAGCTGCTCCACACTCACTGTTTGCTGCACATTATACAACAGAGTGGAGCCTAGTTAGCATCACCACCACTTATCCATTAAGTGGTGGTGATGACAAATGACCAGACTGTGAAAACTCACACCAACACGTTGTCGTGAAATCCTAAAAACTCACTGTGTGTTGGAATTTGAGTAGAATCAATAAGTAACACAGTCCTGGAAGGATGACCAAAATTACTGATGGGCCTTTTGTTCAGCTGTTGTGAACATAAACAGACAGTTTTTGTAGAAATCTGGAGCTTAAGCAGAAATCTTTTTCCCCATAATTTGACTTGAAATAAAAGTACTGCGAACTCCACGTTTGAAATTTTCAGTTTTATCAGTTAATGGCATTTTTGCAGGAACCAATTCAAGCTAGCTTTTGGCTTGCAGCAACCATTGGCTTTTAGTTACTGTATTTCATTTTGAAATAAATGATTCACTGGTTGGTATCATCATGAATTTGGGTGCATAATATTATGCTACGTAGTGATGAAGCACAGATTTAGTTTCTGTATATCATCTGGTTAAAATGATCAGGTGTGAACCTGATGAGAGCTGTAGTTCAATTCAATTAAACATGTATGTTTAATTCAATTAAACAAGTCATCTCTAATAAGTTTTAACTGCTTTTGTCTGCATCACCCAAGTGGATGCAGACGTCAGCTCTACAACAGCTAACTAAAAGCCAACATGTGCCTTCAGCTATCATACTAGCTTGAATTGGTTTCTGCAAAGATGCCATTAAGCTGATGTCTGCATCAGCTTGGATAGATGCAATGTGCCCCCAGTTACACTATTATGTGCACTGTTTTGAACAAACCATGGTCCAGGTGCTGTGAAGGCTCAGTGTTGTATCTCAGTTAAGGTTTAAAAGTGACATGCTTTACAGATATTTGGTTAAATGCTGTTGTCCAACCACTTCTGAATAACCGTGATTGATCTGAAGACATTCAGGAACTGGGCTCCACTTACCAACAAGGTTTGCTCTCACTGCTTCTCTGATGCAGCTATGCAGGTAACTGACTCCTTCTAGTAATGATATGCAAATGTTGTTCTCCTTCATGAACTGTATTGACATGCCAGTCAACAGACAGATGAGTGAAAAGTGTAATACACAAAATATAAACTACTGTTAATAAGGTAATGAGTTAGTGTGCTATTGCTGGTGCCATTATGCTGACAGTAAACCAAAAATTTACCTTCAATAAACATGTTAAGTGTTGTACACAGTCCTAAACCCACACGATACATCACTTAAAATGCTAATGCGTGAATGTTAACGAGCTAGCGCACTAATGCTCAAGCGATTAAATACGGAAAAAAATACAGAAAATTTAGAGAGGCAGAACACTCCCCGCTTGTCATCGATAGTCGAGATCACTAATCCAAACATCTAAACATTACTTCACACCAGTCATATCTGTTATGGGCCTTAAATATGTTTTACAATGCCCTATGTCAGCTTTTCTAACATGTCTGTCAGTGATGGGGTATTAAATCCTTACTACAATTCCCACTGGCTAGTGGTGTCTTTTTGCTTGTGGATCCTTCAGAAGAACCACATCACCGTCCTAAGCTCTTGTTTACACCATTTCCGACTGTGTTGAAGCAAGGTTTTCCTTCCTCCAAGACAAGACTGGAAAGATTCTGAACTCTTAAATTTAGAGTGGCCAATGAACCTAACCCCCATAGTGCGTGTTTTTGGGCGGTGGGAGGAAGCCGGAGAACCCGGAGAGAACCCATCTGCGCTGTAATTTTAACATTTAAACGTGAAACCTAGCAGAAATTTCCCTGTCGCAATTGTGAGCATAGAACCATTTACAATGTCATACAGTCATTGGGAACTTAGCTCAGCCTATTTGAATTCTAGCCAGATAACTCAGAGTTAATAATTACACTCGTGTGGAGCTGATCCAGAATGTCGCCACTGGTGTTGCACCTTTTGGTGAATCTTCCCGCTGGCTGCATCCTGGAATACCTGCAGTGAGGACACTGGGATTTTAGTGTCCTCTTTCTCACAAACTCGAATCAAATCAAATTTGTATAGCCCATATTCACAAATTACAATTTGCCTCATAGGGCTATCTGGTCACCCTAATTGACAGATGAGTGAAAAGTTTAATACACAAATATAAATTACTAATAACAAGTCCAAAAAATATCCCTGTAGAATAAATAATTTTTAACAAACATACAGACAAACAGGCTAAGCTAATGTGTTGACCTTTCACTTCCTGGTCAAAGTGCCGCTCAGTCATGTCACTTTTAGTCCGAGCTATGATACAGCCCTGTTTTCAGATGGTCACCATGGTTTGTCAACATGGAGTTGAAATAATGCCTGTGCAGTGTATCCAATAATTCCGACAGCACATGAATGCACACAAATGCCTACTCTCTTGTCATGAATGTCTTTGCATGAGGATAATGTCAACTTGTAAAACTACTGTACATGTGCGTGTTCATCTGTTAGTGTGCGTTCAGTTTACTGGTTCTTTACAATGTGTTTGTGGGTGATTTATGCAACGCGTGGTCCCAGCTGTGAGAAACTTTGGACATTAGTGGAGACATTGTGTGTTAAGTGGTCAACTTTTGTCCCGCTCTGTGTATTTGATTTGTGCCAAGATATGAATGTGTGTGTTTATTTTTCCTTATAAAATTTCTGGGCCACATCAGTGACCAGTAAAATGTCCCTATTGTTCCTCTTAACATGTTTTTGGCGTTGTCACTCCTTAAAAGTCACGGTAAAGTGTGAATTTATGCAAAGTTTGAGTTTGTTGGAAATAAAATGAAAAGAGCTCCTTTACAAGTCCTTTCGTTTTATTACACACAGAATAAATACTGTTTTCTAGACAGCAGAATCGCTCCAATGCTTTCGTCGCAGACTGAAAACTCACCTATTCAGACCGCACCTCACTCCCTGATTCTAACTTAAAAACTACGAGCACTTGACAGCAAGGACTTGAAGTGATTTTCGACACTTTCTGATAAATATTTATGCACTTGTTTACTTCTTGCACTTTTGGGTATGTCTCAACGTTGAATGCAAAGCGCCTACTAAATGAATATAATGTCATGTAAAAATTATATCACATGTTTTTTCATCACTTCTATTTTAAAGCAAATATTGTTGGAGATCAAATTCTTCCCTGCTCCATTATCAATCAATCAATCAATCAATCAAATTTTATTTGTATAGCCCATATTCACAAATTGCAATTTGCCTCATAGGGAGGTACACACCCTGTACACCCTGTACTCCTTTAACAAGGAGTACAGGGTGTGTCATCCTCTGACCTACACCTCAACAAGGGCGAGGAAAAACTGCCAAAAAAAACCCTTTTAACAGAGGAAAAAAACGCAGAAACCTCCAGGAGACACTCATGTGAGGGATCCCACTCCCAGGGATGGACAGAAGTGCAATGGATGCCACGTGTACACAACACATCAACAACATGACTTATAATTATTAATTATACAAGTAGAAAAATATAATATAATATAATATAATAGTGGTAGTGGTAGTGGTGTGTTGAGTGCGCTGCTGAATCCAGGTCCTGCAGCTCCAGAGCATTTTCCATGATCAGCTGCCACCACAGTCGATGGTCCATAGACGTGGCTGCACCTGGTACTGGAACAGTGGAGCACAAAGACTCCGGAGAAGAGGTTGAATTAGTAAAGTGCATTAATAAGACACAGATATAATGATATGATGTAGATGGAAGGAGGGAAAGCAGACAGAGGAAGAGAAGGATTTTGGTTGTTTTATTCTCACTCTTATGCAGACGGTTAAGACCTATGAGGCCAGTGTAGAGAACAAACAGTCAATCATCACATTTTATCAGAAGGGAACTTTATTTACATATTTGACAATGTATAATGGTATTTTGAATTGAAATACTCAAAGCTGATGGAAATGAAACAAGGCAGAGAACACAGGGTTGAGATGCTACACCAGTTACAGAACCTGTTGCATAGTTTGATGTGATCAAACAGAATACTTCTAATATTGTGCTATGTCGATTTCCATATTACCAAAGAGGGTCTGTTGTTGCAAAGGGGCTCCAGTCGATGTCGAAAACCTGCCAATGGTTTCCTGTAAAGAGCCAGAAACCAGTCTGGGGTCAGAAAAGTCTTTAAGTGACCACCCTTTAACTTTAGCAGAGTTGTGTGCTCTCCACAGTGCTTTACTATGGAACATCTCCACAACAGAGAGAAGGCTGAAGCAGGGCAGGAATCCCCTCCAATATTCCACTAACAGTATTTGAAAGTGTAGAAATGAAGATAATTATCCTCAAAGAGAGTCAGCACAGGCTTTGCTGAAGTACTAAGCTTTTACAACAACTTCTGGCACCACAAAGGGAGTCTACTGAAGATCGGGTTATGGTTATGACTTAAATAGACCACAACCTGGCAGGAAGAAGGAAGACGTACACAAGACTGGATGTAGGTTTACTCCTGACAGACACAGAGGTGGACGTCATTGATAGTCTGCAATTAAGACTTACAACTGAAAACATAAGCAAAAGCCAGATGACTGTTGACACAAATTTCACAGTAATACTCCTGATTACCATGGGACAAACTGGGTTAAAGTTAAGTTCATGTCTTATTCAGCCAATGGAAGCCCACTTTTGTCTTGTTGATGTAATTCACTGTTTTGAATCTTTAAAAAACTTAGTATTTTTTTTTGAATCCACCATGGCTTTTGTATCTCATAATTATGAGAAACCCTAATTTAACAATTACATTAAAATATGTGGTTTCTTATAATTGAAATATAATATTTAATTGTTATGAGATACCACATCTGGGTCAGGGCAAACACTAAAGCATGCATACAGGTGTATATTTCCACTCTGTAAGAAATGCCCATTCATTTTTTTGTGTGATTGTTGTGTTCAACCTCTGGTAAGAATATTGCTAATAGCAAATGCCCGCTATTAAAGGGATGTTTTTTCATAACATCATTTAGCCATGCAATCCACCAAGTAAATATTTACTTCCATCAGCTGAACCATGTCCTGTGAGATCTGTTCATGATTTCCTCATTTTTAAAAACAGAAACATTGACAGCCTGGTGTCCAGAAGATACGGAACCCATTACGGCCACCAGACATAATTACAATGACTGAAAGGCATCAGTCTACATCAAGGGAAATTAAGCCTCATGCAAGAACCGAACAGAGAACTTGTACATGAATCTTTTCTAATATTGACATTTTTCTGTTGCACAAATACTGCTTGTAACAATCATGAGATTTTGCCTCCATAAAAAAATCATAATGCATTAATCTAAATGAAGGTGGCGCTTGAATGTCTTACAAAATGAAAACAAAAGTCCTGTGCAATGTAAGAGAGTGACGTATGTCCCGCGATGATTTTTGGATAAGGCCAATTGTCTTTCCAATGTTATTGGCGCTTACTAAAATGAGTGTATTGATGGGATGACAGTGAGGACAAAACTATGCTACAGAAAGAGCTCAGCTACCTCCTGAAACTACCACATTATCATCTAAGAAGTTATTGCAGCACAAGAGTCAATAAACAAAGTCACAAAATACTCCACTGGAGCAGTTATTGTGTTCTTCAGCGAAATCACACACATCACTCTGTACAGCCTGGAGCTAAAATGAAACCGTTTTACAAGCACGTGTTACAGGACGAATTTCTGGGATGTCTTCAAGAGTCACAAAAAACACAAGCAATAAGTAACCATTTATACATGTAAGTATAAATGTGATCAGGATCTAGACAAATATGCTTGTACCAATGAGTGGTTGACAAAAAGTCTCATGACAAATTTAGATAATGTTTCAGTTTTCATAGTTTCATTCACATTGTTTATGTTGTTGTCTAGTCTTTGACTTTTAAAGCCATTTCCAGCCAGAGTACTGAGACATGGGAAAAGTCTTGACTCCTCAGGGATGAAGAGTGCTTTAGCTGTTCGATTTATTCCGGCAGAATACTTAGTGCTGCCACTGGTGGTGAGGCTTATTTCAGAAATTAAATTATTATTTAAATACCCAGATCTGAGAGATGTTTGGTAGCCATGGATCAAGACCAAATGATTTGGTTATGATGCACCTTTGACGGCCTTTAGGAAAAAACAATACCTGCCACTTGATGTCATTCTAAACATGTCCACAAACAGCGGGTGCTGGAACCAGATGTTGGACATGCAGTTCTCTTGGTCTTGATCATCATATTGTAATACCAATGAACATATTTCACTTCAGATTTTACTTTTGAAAAGGCAGTAAACTAAGGGCAGCATCAAATAACTGACTGGTTTACCTGAGCAGGACTTAGTTGCCATGACAACCCTGCCATTAATATGTTTGAGATGTTTGTTTCATCCACGAAATAACGTAACGTCAACATAACATAGCTTCATAAGATCAAATGCCATCAAATCATGTAGAATTAAACCCAAACCCATCCACTGAAGGTGTGTGGTCATGTTAAAGAGGCATGCTGCAGAGAAATAAGTGTAAAATAACTGTTTCCATAACAGCTGGCTCATGTGTGAGGCTCTTGGCACAGAGCACTCAGTGATTCAGCAGGATTGTTACACTGCTGCAGCTCCTGCACAACCACAATTACAACCTCACACTCAGTGAGCAGAACAATGGCCACATGCATCCAACTCCCTTCCTCATTTCCTTATTATCTAAATGTCAGCAAACGTACTGTGTTTTCTTTTCATGCAGAAGCACCAGTGCATGATGGTACGTCAATTCTGTTTGTGTTGTGCCTCCTAAGACATGCAACAATACAAAAACAGGCTTTTACTTTGACAGAGAGTATTAAAAGTAGTGCCACAGCTAAAAGTGTTTCCTTTGTTTTGGACAATCCAGCTCTCTCAGCTATAACAACACAAAAGTCCACCCTGTCAAGATGACTAATTACCAAATATTATCATTGAAAATCTTATTTGTGGTGAATCATTCAGTTGCAGCAACATTCAGACGTTTCAATGCCAGGATGACCATGTGTTAACTGACATTCCAATGTCGGAATAACAGTTTTCCTGCTCATCACTGGATACATGCTGGAATGTTTATTACTCCAGTCTATAGCTATGAACAGACCTGGTCTCTTACTGCCATAAAAACATGACTGATGATCCGACAGCTCTTGCAGTCGCAGTCGTCTACACAATGTTATGGCGTAATCCAGCAGTTTTACACAGTACTTGAAGTCAACTGCCACATAGTTTAACTTTTAGTGGGAGAATCAATATATGATAATGCATGTTGTGCTGAAAACCACCTCCTGTCCCATCACAGCATCATCCATGTCCATCGTCTCATCCTTGCTAACCAGAGAATGAGCCAGTGACTGTTGTATAGCTTGTTACGTCATTGCGTAACTGGACTACATACAGTAGTATATTGTAATGAAAAATGCATCATCATCAGAACTCATCATGTAATAAAAGCCCAGGTTGCAGTAAAAAGCTGGATAGAAACTAAATCAGTGTTGTGCTTGAAACTGGGTTTGAGAACAGTTTGTATATCAATGTCTGTTTTTTATTGTTTAAATTCAGATTAAAGTCATATATCCAGCATTTTAGTGCATCATGAGTTTGACAGACATTTACTGTTGGGTTTGCATGGGTATAGCTGTAGTTGCATGTAGTTGCAGTGACAGTGAGTAAATCCTTGACATGAACAGGTCCATCCTCGCTCTGCCTTTGCTCAGCCATGCCGGCATGGTCACTGCACACATGGATCCACATAACTCAAAAGTAAATGAATCAATTCAGCTTAAGCAGTGTGTGTGTGTGTGTGTCTTTGTGTGCGTGCATGTGTGTGTGTGTGCGCATATACTTATCTTCAAACTGTGCATGCCAACACAACATAAACAACTGTTGTGAGGACCAGCCGAACTGTCCTCTGGGTTTAGACTTAGGGTTAGAACTAGGTTAGGATTAGGCATTTACTTGAGATGGTTAAGGTTGGGGTAAGGGGCTATGCATTATATCTATGAATGTGTGTGTGTGTGTGTGTGTGTGTGTGTGTGTGTGTGTGTGTGTGTGTGTGTGTGTGTGTGCATCTTGACTCCATTTATTGTGCCTTTTTTGGTTTTCTCCACAGCACCAGTAACATTACAAACAGTGGACAGAACTTCCTTTTCCTCATTATCTGGTGTCCCTGTTAATTCAGCCACGAAGTCCTTCCTTCCTTCCTTCCTTCCTTCCTTCCTTCCTTCCTTCCTTCCTTCCTTCCTTCCTTCCTCTTCTTATTGCATTGCAGACTTTACTTCTTGTCGCTGTTTTGGAATATTTGTTCGTAGGAGGGTGGTGGGTGGTTGCAGTAGGATGGTGGTGGAGGATAGGTGCCCATCATCATATGGGCGGAGCCAGGCTGTGCTGGGTATGCTGGGTGTGTCATGGTAATCCCTGGGTCACCTGCCATCCCATTGACGCCGAAACCCTGCATACCTCCTGGCTGCTGGGAAACTGTGAAGCAGAAATGAAACTTTTTCATTTGTTTACAGATTATATGGTTGAACAGTTCAGTTTCAGCTCTGTTTGCTTGTTACATTACAGTCAATTATTTTCCCACAGCTGTAAATAGTGGTGGTGACAATGAATATTTCATTAAGTACAAATTACGTATGAAATGGCCACCAGGGGCAGCAAACATACCCCGAGATTGATTATGCTAATTTAACCGTTTGTTTATTCCTGACGTTAGATACAGCAAGTGGCAAAACAACACCCAACTTTATACTTAACAAGAGTCAGTTCAAAATTCAGTTCATACAGACTAAAATGAACTTATGTTCACAGTTCAGTTTTGAATTTTGATGTTCCCAGTCTCTAAAATGCTCATTGTGCATGGTGCATTCATTTCTTTTCAATTCATTCAATTTTTTTTTTATCGATCACGTCTGATTCTGTTTCAACAGTACCTCCTTATAACCATGTGCACTCAGTGACTGCCAACTCTTTTAATGGGTTCAAGTACAACAGTAAGTATCACTTTTAATGGGTTCTGGTGGTGACAATGAATATTTCATCAAGTACAAATGACATATGGGTTTTACTGGGCACAAGCAAAACAGTCGATATCACTGCATATCTATCTCAGATCCTTTTATCTAAAATGGAATAGGTTTTCTTTGTTTTCTGACCAATGTCACTGTTTTGTAGTGGCTTAAGCTGTATCTCTTGAATGCTATCAGAAAAAAAGGAAAGAGAGACTGGAACAATCAATTTAGCTGAGTCAGCTGACTAGTGGCCACAGTGAGATGTTTATAAATGTCCAAATTAACAAAAA
This sequence comes from Trinectes maculatus, assembly GCA_016785345.1. Classification (NCBI taxonomy): domain Eukaryota; kingdom Metazoa; phylum Chordata; class Actinopteri; order Pleuronectiformes; family Achiridae; genus Trinectes; species Trinectes maculatus. Next base: position 270,578 of record JAFBJQ010000997.1, read on the forward strand.
TGCTAATATGCAGCCAAATGCTGGTACTGATCATGATTGCTCTGTTTGTGATGCTATGATACACTGCTATGTCTAAGGCCTGATTGTGCTGCGAAAAGTCTTTAATCTTTTATAAATATTGTAATGATAATAGTCCAAAATGACATGAACATTTATTTGATTCACAATGTCCAACTGCCCTGAACAGGCTCCCATACACCTCCAAACTATCAGAGACTCAGACCTCCAGAAACAGAGGAAAGATCCTACAGGACCTGGTCTGCCTGCCTGCAGAACATTTTGACATTATGGTTATTATTAAAGTGTTCCATTCCATTTTCTGCTTCGCTGACAAGCAATCAAACTTCATTCATTTACGTGAACCAGTGTTATCAGCTGCCCTGCTTTCACAGACAGTCCCAGATTTTCCATGAACCTTTAAAAACCACAATGCCGATAACAACAGGCCTGTCCATTACTCTCTCAGTCTAAGACGTGTAACAGCATTATGGAACAGAGGATGACTGCTGAACGCAGGGACTATAAACTGTAACAATGCAAATTTAAGAGGTGCTGTTTGCAGGCCATGTTGAATTAGCTCAGTTTGTCATAATGCTCGTAGCATATTTTTGTTGTGTAATGTTGTGCAGACAACACTGACGGCTGCACTACCAGTTTCCAGTCTTGCATTAAAAACAATAAATGTCCAAAAGACTTGAATAAAGGGGAGCCTCATCATTCAGTCATATAGAATAGAATAGAATAGAATAGAATAGAATAGAATAGAATAGAATAGAATACTCAGTGGTGCAGGACTTTACTTTTTTAAGGGCAGATGATCAAACTTCACAGGCAGAATATATGTGCAACCTATTACAGATTTTTGTTTCATTTTGACTTTTATTCTGTACTGTACCTGGTGTGGTGACTGGGTGCCTGGTGAAGGAGACATTGAATGCGGGCTCGTCCCTCAGAGGGGACGGATACATCCTTCTGCGGATGAAAAAACCGGCTCCACAGCAGAATAACACTCCCATCATCAGCAGCACCCTGGGAGACATAACAAAGGACAGCATCAGGGACACAGTCTGTCCAGCATGTACTCACAGCATTTATACAGCCTTATTCCAAAATGGATAAAATTCATTTTCCCCTCAGTATTCTACACACAATACTTCTTTTCATTATGGCATATTCCATTATGACAAGTGTTTTTCATTCCTAAAGCATCAGTTTTTTTTCCTTTAAGCAGCACTAAACATTGACTCAATCTACTTTTGTTTATTCACCTTTAAGGTAACACAGATGATAAATACTACTGAGAACAACTGATGCTGAGAAACAGTCACACAAATCATCTGCATCTCCTGTAATAAACAATATTGGCTTTTAACCTCAAAGAGGTAAATATTTTGAATAATATTACGATCAGCATATAAATTCTCCACATCCAGCAACAAACATTATTTATCGCTGGATGTCGTTTTCCAGCTGCATCGCCTACAAGAATCCAGCGCATGCACACACACACACACACACACACACACACACACACACACACACACACACACACCTCTGAAGGCTGTGCATTAAGAGTTTATGCTTGATAGACACATAGACCAGCTTCCCTGGTCAACGTACCTATAAATGTTACACGTTTCCCTCTCTTTTATTTGATGTGAACACAGTAGCAGACTCACCAGAAATACCATAGTCTCTGGATGGATAGGGCTCTCACACAGCAGCGAGTCCCACAGCAGTCCTCATAGGAGCGGCATCTGGAACATAACGGCCAAATAAAGTCAGCAACAGGCAAGGCAAGTACGTTTCAACAGCTAGCCAATTCAAAGGCATCGTGAAAAAACAAGACAAAGACAAATAATTTACATAGAAATAAAAAACTGAATCTAGAATTGAACGAATAAGTCAAATTATATAATCATAACCATGAATGTCAAGTTTTCACAGAAAACAGAAACAGTGTCCCAGATGGTCTGAGGGGTCTGAACATAGCAGCAGGTCAGAAATGTGAATTGGACTTTACAAAGCAACAGCAGTGTTCTGAAGTCAGTTCTGTGACAGACAGGAAGCCAGTGGAGTGACTCTACCATAATCCACTCTCTGGGTGTGAGTGAACACTATGAGCTATCAGCTGCAGCATTCCGATCAATTCTTAGATATGGAACACTAGGGAAGCTGCCTGAAGAGAAACACATCCTGCTTGGTACAAGTCCTGTAATCTTTGATATGTTAAAGGTGACGGACGGTTGTAACTGTCTTAATACAATTACACCACCAAGACTTCTGGCTCGGTTTGCTGCTTTTATCTTTACTGACTGGAGCCATTTAGCACTCTCCATATACAATGACTTCACATGCAAACACTGACTGGTCAGTGCACCTAATCAATAAATGCATGTATGGAATGATAATTGATGATGACACCATGGTGCGGCTATGTAAAGCTTCATCTGTCATCTACACCATGCAGAGATATTTGTTGTTTTCACTAATATGAGCTAATGGTAGCCTATAGATTTTGAACAGATGAGGCCCCGCATGACTCCATGTAAAGTCATTCCCGTCAATTAAAGTACAAGTTTACTCAGTCCAGTACTATGGGAGGGGATCACACCCAATTTTCTACTCAGCCTAGTCATATGTTGTATTAGTATGTGTTCTATGAATCAACAAATTAATGAACTTATCATCTACTGGGGGAGGGGGGGGGTTAGAAATATAAGATCTTCATATGTCTTGAGTGCAACATCCTCAATTTGTACGTAACCAACGGTAAAGCTGTAATATAAATGTGAAATATAACATATGACAGTGACTAAAGGGCCTTTATTACATTCCATAATTGGCAATAGGGCTCATAGATTTCAAATGTTTGACATCTGTTAAATTGCTAACCCACTACAGATGTGAAGAATACTAGGTAAAGAAAAAAAACACAAATGAGCCACACAAGCCTTTCAACGCCCTTATGTAATGCAGTATAGCATGAGTCATTCACAGCATGGTGACTGACTGCAAGTCTGTTGTGAAAAACAATACTTTTCTGTAAGTACAATGTGTACTTAAAGAGTGTGTGCCAGAACATTTGCATCAAAAGCAGACAATTCTGAAACGGAATAAAAAACTCTTGGTCTCGCTTGAGTCTAGTCTCTTATATTAAGGGATGGTGCATTGCAGACCTCTGCCAGGAGAGTGCTCCAGAGGGTGGGGGCAGGCACACTCAGTGTCCTGTCACTATAGCTTCTCAGGCTGGTTCGGGAGATGGTGAGCTAACTAATGTCTGAGAATGGTAGGTTCCAGGACGGAGTATAAAGGGATGAGTTCAGGTACTGTCTGAGGGACAAGGGCACAAAGGGATTCACAGAGAAGGTGGAGCATTCAGTTGATGTGAACTCTGCACATAGCAACTGGGGCCCGTCCAGGCCCTTGCTGGATAGAAAGGACTGGGCCAATTGCAGTTGTCCAGACAGTGGTAATTACCCAGAGCTCCAGCTTGTCTGAACCCAGAAAGATCAGCAAACAGCAGATAGTTACAAACACTCACTACCTTACACAGCTAAGATGTATTTGCTGATGAGTCATCCCTGCTGCTAAACGTACAAAATGGAAAACAACATGTGGATGGCAGAGGTTTTCCAGTCTGGTCATCTAAAGTTCTGTCATCAGCCAAAAAAAAGCCTGGGGACAATTTTCCCAGTACAGCAACAGGTAAAATGCAGAAAACTGTGATGTGTTGAAGGCATTTGGAGAAGCAACAGATTTGATACGGGGGACGCTAACAACCATACAGTTACAACCGTCATACAGTTCTCTCTCTCTCTCGTTCTCTCTTGATGTGTTGTGTAAACGTGGCATCCATTGCAATTCCTGTCCATCCAGGGAGAGGGGTCCTGCACATGTGTCTCTCCACGAGATTTCTGTGTTTTTTTCCCTGTTAAAATGTTTTTTGGTAGTTGTTCCTCACCCTTGCTGATGGTATGTTGTCAAAAAGTGCAAAAATCGTCATAGTATATAGTATGTCATCAAAAATAACCAGAAAACATCAGTACAGCACGTCGTCAAAAATTGCCACAAATTGTCATAGTATAGTATGTCGTCCAAAATGACCCACAAAAACATATGTCTACCAAAATGGTCAGATAAATTGTAGTATACTATGTCATCAAAAAATAGTATAGTATGTTATCAGATATGGCCATTTTTGACGACACACTGTACTATGACATATTTTTGATGACATAGTATATACAACAATTTATCTGACCATTTTGGGAGACATACTATACTATGATGTTTTTCTGGGTCATTTTGGACGTCATACTATAACATACTATAATATGATGTTTTTGTGGGTCATTGTGGACGACATACTATACTATGACAATTTGTGGCAGTTTTTGACGACGTGCTATAGTGATGTTTTCTGGTCATTTTGATGACATATTATACTACGACATTTTTTGTCCCTTTTGGCCATTTTTCATGACATGTTGTACTATACTATGACTTCTTTGGCTATTTTTGACGACGTACTATACTGATGTTTTTGTGGGTCATTATGTATAACATAAATAACATTGGGCCAAGCACAGAGCCTTGAGGAACTCCATAGCTGACTTGTACGTATTGTGACAACTTATCATTAATTTGTACAAATTGATGTCTGTTTACCCTGCCTCTCGCCCGATGTCAGCTGGGATCGGCTCCAGCTCCCCCCGCGACCCTTAACAGGATAAAGCGGTAGAAAATGAATGAATGAGTACAGTGACAATAGTACAATTGTCACTGTACTATGATTTTTTTGATGACAAAGTATACTACAATTTATCTGACCATTTTGGACGGCGCACCGCACTATGATGTTTTTCTGGGTAATTTTGGACGACATAGTATAGTATGACAATTTGTAGCAACGTTTGACGACGTGCTATACTGATGTTTTTGGGCAGTATTGTATGACATACTATACTATGACATTTTTCTGGGTCATTTTGGACGACATACTATACTGTGACACCCAGAAAAACGTCATAGTATAGTATGTCTACCAAAATGACCCAAAAACATCTGTATAGAATGTCGTCAAACATTGCCAAAAATTGTCATAGTATAGTATGTCGTCCAAAATGACCCAGAAAAACATCATAGTATAGTATGCCGTCCAAAATAGTCAGATAAATTATAGTATACTATGTCATCAAAAAATATGTCATAGTATAGTACAACATGTCATGAAAAATGGCCAGAAAATGTCATAGTATAGTATGTTGTCCACAATGACCCACAAATACATCATAGTATAGTATGCCGTCCAAAATGACTCAGAAAAACATTATAGTATAGTATGTCTACCAAAATGGTCAGCTGAATTGTCGTATACTATGTCATCAAAAATATGTCATAGTATAGTATGTCATCAAAATGGCAAAAAAAGTCATACTATAGTACAACATGTCATGAAAAATGGGCAGAAAATATCATAGTATAGTATGTCATCCAAAAGGGCAAAAACTGTCATAGTATAATATGTCATCAAAAATGACCAGAAAACATCAGCATAGCACGTCGTCAAAAACTGCCACAAATTGTCATAGTATAGTATGCCGTCCAAAATGACTCACAAAAACATCATAGTATAGTATGTCTACCAAAATGGTCAGATAAATTGTAGTATACTATGTCATCAAACAAATGTCATAGTATAGCATGTCATCAAAAATGGCAAAAAAATGTTGTAGTATAGTATGTCATCAAAAAATAGTATAGTATGTTATCAGAAATGGCCAAAAAATGTCATAGTATAGTATGTTTTCCAAAATGACCCAGAAAAACGTCATAGTATAGTATGTATACCAAAATGACCCAAAAACATCAGAAAAGAATGTCGTCAAACATTGCCACAAATTGTCATTGTATAGTATGTCGTCCAAAATGACCCAGAAAAACATCATAGTATAGTATGCCATCCAAAATGACTCAGAAAAACATCATAGTATATTATGTCTACCAAAATGGTCAGATAAATTATTGTATACTATGTCATCACACAAATGTCATAGAATAGGATGTCGTCAAAAATGGCCAAAAATGTCATAGTATAGTACAACAAGTCATGAAAAATGGGCAGAAAATGTCATAGTATAGTATGTCATCCAAAAAGGACAAAAAATGTTGTAGTATAATATATCATCAAAAATGACCAGAAAACATCACTATAGCACGTCGTCAAAAACTGCCACAAATTGTCATCGTATAGTTTGTCGTCCGAAATGACCCAGAAAACATCAGTATGGCACATCGTCAAAAATTGCCACAAATTTTCATAGTATAGTATGTCGTCCACAATGACCCACAAAAACATCATAGTATAGTATGTCTACCAAAATGGTCAGATAAATTGTAGTATACAATGTCATCAAACAATTGTAATAGTATAGCATGTCGTCAAAAATGGGCAGGAAATGTCATAGCATAGTATGTCATCCAAAAAGGACAAAAAATGTCGTAGTATTATATGTCATCAAAAATGACAGAAAACATCACTATAGCACGTCGTCAAAACCTGCCACAAATTGTCATACTATAGTATGTCGTCCACAATGACCCACAAAAATATCATAGTATAGTATGCTGTCCAAAATGACTCAGAAAAACATCATAGTATAGTATGTCTACCAAAATGGTCAGGTAAATTGTAGTATACTATGTCATCAAAGAAATAGTATAGTATGTTATCAGAAATGGCCAA